>JALGBA010003972.1:0-25696 GCA_023970755.1 Azemiops feae
TTGGATTTTCATGCTTTATTGGATTTTTGCCAAGAAATGCATGATACAACCAGGGCTAACTTCTCAGGGGGAGGTCGCAGATGGAAAACATATGGTTTTTCGGCTTCCCCAACCTGGGGAGAATATGAATATATGTATACTTTTCGAATTTGAGGTCAGGTTCACATTTTGACTTTTCATGCTTTATTGGATTTTTGCCAAGAAATGCAGGATACAACCAGGGCTAACTTCTCAGGGGGAGGTCGCAGATGGAAAACATATGGTTTTTCGAATTCCCCAATCTGGGGGGAACATGAATATATGTATACTTTCCGAATTTGAGGTCAGGTTCACATTTTGACTTTTCATGCTTTATTGGATTTTCATGCTTTATTGGATTTTTGCCAAGAAATGCATGATACAACCAGGGCTAACTTCTCAGGGGGAGGTCGCAGACGGAAAACATATGGTTTTTCGGATTCCCCAACCTGGGGGGAACATGAATATATGTATACTTTTCGAATTTGAGGTCAGGTTCACATTTTGACTTTTCATGCTTTATTGGATTTTCATGCTTTATTGGATTTTTGCCAAGAAATGCATGATACAACCAGGGCTAATTTCTCAGGGGGAGGTCGCAGATGGAAAACATATGGTTTTTCGGATTCCCCAACCTGGGGGGAACATGAATATATGTATACTTTTCGAATTTGACGTCAGGTTCACATTTTGACTTTTCATGCTTTATTGGATTTTCATGCTTTATTGGATTTTTGCCAAGAAATGCAAGGTACAACCAGGGCTAACTTGTCAGGGGGAGGTCGCAGATGGAAAACATATGGTTTTTCGGCTTCCCCAACCTGGGGAGAATATGAATATATGTATACTTTTTGAATTTGAGGTCAGGTTCACATTTTGACTTTTCATGCTTTATTGGATTTTCATGCTTTATTGGATTTTTGCCAACAAATGCATGAAACAACCAGGGCTAACTTCTCAGGGGGAGGTCGCAGACGGTAAACGTATGGTTTTTCGGATTCCCCAACCTGGGGGGGAACATGAATATATGTATACTTTTCGAATTTGGGGTCAGGTTCACATTTTGATTTTTCATGCTTTATTGGATTTTTGCCAACAAATGCAAGATACAACCAGGGCTAACTTCTCAGGGGGAGGTCGCATCCGGAAAACATATGGTTTTTCAAATTCCCCAACCTGGGGGGAACAAGAATATATGTATACTTTTCGAATTTGAGGTCAGGTTCACATTTTGACTTTTCATGCTTTATTGGATTTTCATGCTTTATTGGATTTTTGCCAAGAAATGCAAGATACAACGAGGGCTAACTTCTCAGGGGGAGGTCGCAGACGGTAAACGTATGGTTTTTCGGATTCCCCAACCTGGGGGGGAACATGAATATATGTATACTTTTCGAATTTGGGGTCAGGTTCACATTTTGACTTTTCATGCTTTATTGGATTTTTGCCAACAAATGCAAGATACAACCAGGGCTAACTTCTCAGGGGGAGGTCGCAGACGGAAAACATATGGTTTTTCGAATTCCCCAACCTGGGGGGAAGAAGAATATATGTATACTTTTCGAATTTGAGGTCAGGTTCACATTTTGACTTTTCATGCTTTATTGGATTTTCATGCTTTATTGGATTTTTTCCAAGAAATGCAAGATACAACCAGGGCTAACTTCTCAGGGGGAGGTCGAAGACGGAAAACATATGGTTTTTCGGCTTCCCCAACCTGGGGGGGAACATGAATATATGTATACTTTTCGAATTTGGGGTCAGGTTCACATTTTGACTTTTCATGCTTTATTGGATTTTCATGCTTTATTGGATTTTTGCCAACAAATGCATGAAACAACCAGGGCTAACTTCTCAGGGGGAGGTCGCAGACGGTAAACGTATGGTTTTTCGGATTCCCCAACCTGGGGGGGAACATGAATATATGTATACTTTTCGAATTTGGGGTCAGGTTCACATTTTGACTTTTCATGCTTTATTGGATTTTTGACAACAAATGCAAGATACAACCAGGGCTAACTTCTCAGGGGGAGGTCGCAGACGGAAAACATATGGTTTTTCGAATTCCCCAACCTGGGGGGAAGAAGAATATATGTATACTTTTCGAATTTGAGGTCAGGTTCACATTTTGACTTTTCATGCTTTATTGGATTTTCATGCTTTATTGGATTTTTGCCAACAAATGCAAGATACAACAGGGCTAACTTCTCAGGGTGAGATCGTAGACGGAAAACATATTGTTTTTCGGCTTCCCCAACCTGGGGGGAACATGAATATATGTATACTTTTCGAATTTGAGGTCAGGTTCACATTTTGACTTTTCATGCTTTATTGGATTTTCATGCTTTATTGGATTTTTGCCAACAAATGCAAGATACAACCAGGCCTACCTTCTCAGGGGGAGGTCGCAGACGGAAAACATATGGTTTTTCGGATTCCCCAACCTGGGGGGAACCTGAATATATGTATACTTTTCGAATTTGAGGTCAGGTTCACATTTTGACTTTTCATGCTTTATTGGATTTTTGCCAACAAATGCAAGATACATCCAGGGCTAACTTCTCAGGGAGAGGTCGTATACGGAAAACATATGGTTTTTTGCCTTCCCCAACTGGTGGGGAACCAGAATATAGGTATACTTTTCGAATTTCAGGTCAGTTTCACATTTTGACTTTTCATGCTTTGTTGGATTTTTGCCAACAAATGCAAGATACATCCAGGGCTAACTTCTCAGGGGGAGGTCGCACATGGAAAACATATGGTTTTTCGGCTTTCCCAACTGGTGAGGAACCAGAATATATGTATACTTTTAAGATTTGAAGTCAGTTTCAAATTTTGACTTTCTATGCTGAATTGGATTTTTGCCAACAAATGCAAGATACATCCAGGGCTAACTTCTTAGGGGGAGGTCGCATCCGGAAAACATATGGTTTTTTGGTTTCCCCAACCGGTGGGGAACCTGAGCATATGTATACTTTTCGAATTTGAGCTCAGTTTCACATTTTGACTTTTCATGCTTTATTGGATTTTTGCCAACAAATGCAAGATACAACCAGGGCTAACTTCTGAGGGGAGGTCGCATCCGGAAAACAAATGGTTTGTTGGCTTCCCCAACTGGTGGGGAACCTGAATATATATATACTTTTCGAATTTGAGGTCAGTTTCACATTTTGACTTTTCATGCTTTATTGGATTTTTGCCAACAAATGCAAGATACATCCAGGGCTAACTTGTCAGGGGTAGGTCGCATACGGAAAACATATGGTTTTTGGTCTTCCCCAACCTGGGGGGAACCTGAATATATATATACTTTTTGAATTTGAGGTCAGTTTCACATTTTGACTTTTCATGCTTTATTGGATTTTTGCCAACAAATGCAAGATACATTCAGGGCTAACTTCTCAGGGGGAGGTCGCACATGGAAAACATATGGTTTTTCGGCTTCCCCAAACTGGGGGGAACCTGAATATATGTATACTTGTCGAATTTGAGGTCAGTTTCACATTTTGACTTTTCATGCTTTATTGGATTTTTGCCAACAAATGCAAGATACAACCAGGGCTAACTTCTCAGGGGGAGGTCGCAGATGGAAAACATATGGTTTTTTGGCTTCCCCAACCAGTGGGGAACCTGAATATATGTATACTTTTCGAATTTGAGGTCAGTTTTACATTTTGACTTTTCATGCTTTGTTGGATTTTTGCCAACAAATGCAAGATACATCCAGGGCTAACTTCTGAGGGGGAGGTCGCATCCGGAAAACAAATGGTTTTTTGGCTTCCCCAACCGGTGGGGAACCTGAATATATATATACTTTTCGAATTTGAGGTCAGTTTCACATTTTGACTTTTCATGCTTTATTGCATTTTTGCCAACAAATGCAAGATACATCCAGGGCTAACTTCTCAGGGAGAGGTCGTATACGGAAAACATATGGTTTTTGGGCTTCCCCAACCTGGGAGGAACCTGAATATATATATACTTTTCGAATTTGAGGTCAGTTTCACATTTTGACTTTTCATGCTTTATTGGATTTTTGGCAACAAATGCAAGATACATCCAGGGCTAACTTCTCAGAGGGAGGTCGCATATTGAAAACATGGTTTTTCCGCTTCCCCAACTGGTGGGGAACCAGAATATATGTATACTTTTAAGATTTGAAGTCAGTTTCAAATTTTGACTTTCTATGCTGAATTGGATTTCTGCCAACAAATGCAAGATACATCCAGGGTTAAGTTCTCAGGGGGAGGTCGCAGACGGAAAACATACGGTTTTTCGGATTCCCCAACCTGGGGGGAACCTGAATATATGTATACTTTTCGAATTTCAGGTCAGTTTCACATTTTGACTTTTCATGCTTTATTCGATTTTCCCCAACAAATGCAAGATACATCCAGGGCTAACTTCTCAGGGGGAGGTCGCAGACCGAAAACATATGGTTTTTCAGATTCCCCAACCTGGGGGGAACCTGAATATATGTATACTTTTCGAATTTGAGGTCAGTTTCACATTTTGACTTTTCATGATTTTTTGGATTTTTGCCAACAAATGCAAGATACATCCAGGGCTAACTTGTCAGGGGGAGGTCGCATATGGAAAACATATGGTTTTTCGGCTTCCCCAACTGGTGAGGAACCAGAATATATGTATACTTTTAAGATTTGAAGTCAGTTTCAAATTTTGACTTTCTATGCTGAATTGGATTTTTGCCAACAAATGCAAGATACATCCAGGGTTAACTTCTCAGGGAGAGGTCGTATACGGAAAACATATGGTTTTTTGCCTTCCCCAACTGGTGGGGAACCAGAATATAGGTATACTTTTCGAATTTCAGGTCAGTTTCACATTTTGACTTTTCATGCTTTGTTGGATTTTTGCCAACAAATGCAAGATACATCCAGGGCTAACTTCTCAGGGGGAGGTCGCACATGGAAAACATATGGTTTTTCGGCTTTCCCAACTGGTGAGGAACCAGAATATATGTATACTTTTAAGATTTGAAGTCAGTTTCAAATTTTGACTTTCTATGCTGAACTGGATTTTTGCCAACAAATGCAAGATACATCCAGGGCTAACTTCTCAGGGGGAGGTCGCATCCGGAAAACATATGGTTTTTCGGCTTCCCCAACTGGTGAGGAACCAGAATATATGTATACTTTTAAGATTTGAAGTCAGTTTCAAATTTTGACTTTCTATGCTGAATTGGATTTCTGCCAACAAATGCAAGATACATCCAGGGTTAAGTTCTCAGGGGGAGGTCGCAGACGGAAAACATACGGTTTTTCGGATTCCCCAACCTGGGGGGAACCTGAATATATGTATACTTTTCGAATTTCAGGTCAGTTTCACATTTTGACTTTTCATGCTTTATTCGATTTTCCCCAACAAATGCAAGATACATCCAGGGCTAACTTCTCAGGGGGAGGTCGCAGACCGAAAACATATGGTTTTTCAGATTCCCCAACCTGGGGGGAACCTGAATATATGTATACTTTTCGAATTTGAGGTCAGTTTCACATTTTGACTTTTCATGATTTTTTGGATTTTTGCCAACAAATGCAAGATACATCCAGGGCTAACTTGTCAGGGGGAGGTCGCATATGGAAAACATATGGTTTTTGGGCTTCCCCAACCTGGGAGGAACCTGAATATATATATACTTTTCGAATTTGAGGTCAGTTTCACATTTTGACTTTTCATGCTTTATTGGATTTTTGCCAACAAATGCAAGATACATCCAGGGCTAACTTCTCAGGGAGAGGTCGTATACGGAAAACATATGGTTTTTTGCCTTCCCCAACTGGTGGGGAACCAGAATATAGGTATACTTTTCGAATTTCAGGTCAGTTTCACATTTTGACTTTTCATGCTTTGTTGGATTTTTGCCAACAAATGCAAGATACATCCAGGGCTAACTTCTGAGGGGGAGGTCGCATCCAGAAAACATATGGTTTTTTGGCTTCCCCAACCGGTGGGGAACCTGAATATATATATACTTTTCGAATTTGAGGTCAGTTTCACATTTTGACTTTTCATGCTGTATTGGATTTTTGCCCATAAACGCAAGATACATCCAGGGTTAACTTCTCAGGGGGAGGTCGCATCCGGAAAACATATGGTTTTTGGGCTTCCCCAACCTGGGAGGAACCTGAATATATATATACTTTTCGAATTTGAGGTCAGTTTCACATTTTGACTTTTCATGCTTTATTGGATTTTTGGCAACAAATGCAAGATACATCCAGGGCTAACTTCTCAGAGGGAGGTCGCATATTGAAAACATGGTTTTTCCGCTTCCCCAACTGGTGGGGAACCAGAATATATGTATACTTTTAAGATTTGAAGTCAGTTTCAAATTTTGACTTTCTATGCTGAATTGGATTTCTGCCAACAAATGCAAGATACATCCAGGGTTAAGTTCTCAGGGGGAGGTCGCAGACGGAAAACATACGGTTTTTCGGATTCCCCAACCTGGGGGGAACCTGAATATATGTATACTTTTCGAATTTCAGGTCAGTTTCACATTTTGACTTTTCATGCTTTATTCGATTTTCCCCAACAAATGCAAGATACATCCAGGGCTAACTTCTCAGGGGGAGGTCGCAGACCGAAAACATATGGTTTTTCAGATTCCCCAACCTGGGGGGAACCTGAATATATGTATACTTTTCGAATTTGAGGTCAGTTTCACATTTTGACTTTTCATGATTTTTTGGATTTTTGCCAACAAATGCAAGATACATCCAGGGCTAACTTGTCAGGGGGAGGTCGCATATGGAAAACATATGGTTTTTCGGCTTCCCCAACTGGTGAGGAACCAGAATATATGTATACTTTTAAGATTTGAAGTCAGTTTCAAATTTTGACTTTCTATGCTGAATTGGATTTTTGCCAACAAATGCAAGATAAATCCAGGGTTAACTTCTGAGGGGGAGGTCGCAGACGGAAAACATACGGTTTTTCGGATTCCCCAACCTGGGGGGAACCTGAATATATGTATACTTTTCGAATTTCAGGTCAGTTTCACATTTTGACTTTTCATGCTTTGTTGGATTTTTGCCAACAAATGCAAGATACATCCAGGGCTAACTTCTGAGGGGGAGGTCGCATCCAGAAAACATATGGTTTTTTGGCTTCCCCAACCGGTGGGGAACCTGAATATATATATACTTTTCGAATTTGAGGTCAGTTTCACATTTTGACTTTTCATGCTGTATTGGATTTTTGTCAACAAACGCAAGATACATCCAGGGTTAACTTCTCAGGGGGAGGTCGCATCCGGAAAACATATGGTTTTTGGGCTTCCCCAACCTGGGAGGAACCTGAATATATATATACTTTTCGAATTTGAGGTCAGTTTCACATTTTGACTTTTCATGATTTTTTGGATTTTTGCCAACAAATGCAAGATACATCCAGGGCTAACTTCTCAGGGGGAGGTCGCATATGGAAAACATATGGTTTTTCGGCTTCCCCAACTGGTGAGGAACCAGAATATATGTATACTTTTAAGATTTGAAGTCAGTTTCAAATTTTGACTTTCTATGCTGAATTGGATTTCTGCCAACAAATGCAAGATACATCCAGGGTTAAGTTCTCAGGGGGAGGTCGCAGACGGAAAACATACGGTTTTTCGGATTCCCCAACCTGGGGGGAACCTGAATATATGTATACTTTTCGAATTTCAGGTCAGTTTCACATTTTGACTTTTCATGCTTTGTTCGATTTTTCCCAACAAATGCAAGATACATCCAGGGCTAACTTCTTAGGGGGAGGTCGCAGACCGAAAACATATGGTTTTTCGGATTCCCCAACCTGGGGGGAACCTGAATATATGTATACTTTTTGAATTTGAGGTCAGATTCACATTTTGACTTTTCATGCTTTATTGGTTTTTCGCCAACAAATGCAAGATACAACCAGGGCTAACTTCTCAGGGAGAGGTCGCAGATGGAAAACATATGGTTTTTCGGCTTCCCGAACCTGGGGGGAACATGAATATATGTATACTTTTCGAATTTGAGGTCAGTTTCACATTTTGACTTTTCATGTTTTATTGGATTTTCATGCTTTATTGGATTTTTGCCAACAAATGCAAGATACAACCAAGGCTAACTTCTCAGGGGGAGGTCGCATAATGAAAACATGGTTTTTCAGCTTCCCCAACGTGGGGGGAACCTGAATATATGTATACTTTTCGAATTTGAGGTCAGTTTCACATTTTGACTTTTCATGCTTTTTTGGATTTTTGCCAACAAATGCAAGATACATCCAGGGCTAACTTCTCAGGGGGAGGTCGCATATGGAAAACATATGGTTTTTCGGCTTCCCCAACTGGTGAGGAACCAGAATATATGTATACTTTTAAGATTTGAAGTCAGTTTCAAATTTTGACTTTCCATGCTGAATTGGATTTTCCCCAACAAATGCAAGATAAATCCAGGGTTAACTTCTCAGGGAGAGGTCGCATACGGAAAACATATGGTTTTTTGCCTTACCGAACTGGTGGGGAACCAGAATATAGGTATACTTTTCGAATTTGAGGTCAGTTTCACATTTTGAATTTTCATGCTTTATTGGATTTTTGCCAACAAATGCAAGATACATCCAGGGCTAACTTCTCAGGGGGAGGTCGCATATGGAAAACATATGGTTTTTCGGCTTCCCCAACCGGTGGGGAACCTGAATATATATATACTTTTCGAATTTGAGGTCAGTTTCACATTTTGACTTTTCATGCTGTATTGGATTTTTGTCAACAAACGCAAGATACATCCAGGGTTAACTTCTCAGGGGGAGGTCGCATCCGGAAAACATGGTTTTTGGGCTTCCCCAACCTGGGAGGAACCTGAATATATATATACTTTTCGAATTTGAGGTCAGTTTCACATTTTGACTTTTCATGCTTTATTGGATTTTTGGCAACAAATGCAAGATACATCCAGGGCTAACTTCTCAGAGGGAGGTCGCATATTGAAAACATGTTTTTTCCGCTTCCCCAACTGGTGGGGAACCAGAATATATGTATACTTTTAAGATTTGAAGTCAGTTTCAAATTTTGACTTTCTATGCTGAATTGGATTTCTGCCAACAAATGCAAGATACATCCAGGGTTAAGTTCTCAGGGGGAGGTCGCAGACGGAAAACATACGGTTTTTCGGATTCCCCAACCTGGGGGGAACCTGAATATATGTATACTTTTCGAATTTCAGGTCAGTTTCACATTTTGACTTTTCATGCTTTGTTCGATTTTTCCCAACAAATGCAAGATACATCCAGGGCTAACTTCTTAGGGGGAGGTCGCAGACCGAAAACATATGGTTTTTCGGATTCCCCAACCTGGGGGGAACCTGAATATATGTATACTTTTCGAATTTGAGGTCAGATTCACATTTTGACTTTTCATGCTTTATTGGTTTTTCGCCAACAAATGCAAGATACAACCAGGGCTAACTTTTCAGGGAGAGGTCGCAGATGGAAAACATATGGTTTTTCGGCTTCCCGAACCTGGGGGGAACATGAATATATGTATACTTTTCGAATTTGAGGTCAGTTTCACATTTTGACTTTTCATGTTTTATTGGATTTTCATGCTTTATTGGATTTTTGCCAACAAATGCAAGATACAACCAAGGCTAACTTCTCAGGGGGAGGTCGCATAATGAAAACATGGTTTTTCAGCTTCCCCAACGTGGGGGGAACCTGAATATATGTATACTTTTCGAATTTGAGGTCAGTTTCACATTTTGACTTTTCATGCTTTTTTGGATTTTTGCCAACAAATGCAAGATACATCCAGGGCTAACTTCTCAGGGGGAGGTCGCATATGGAAAACATATGATTTTTCGGCTTCCCCAACTGGTGAGGAACCAGAATATATGTATACTTTTAAGATTTGAAGTCAGTTTCAAATTTTGACTTTCCATGCTGAATTGGATTTTCCCCAACAAATGCAAGATAAATCCAGGGTTAACTTCTCAGGGAGAGGTCGCATACGGAAAACATATGGTTTTTTGCCTTACCGAACTGGTGGGGAACCAGAATATAGGTATACTTTTCGAATTTGAGGTCAGTTTCACATTTTGAATTTTCATGCTTTATTGGATTTTTGCCAACAAATGCAAGATACATCCAGGGCTAACTTCTCAGGGGGAGGTCGCATATGGAAAACATATGGTTTTTCGGCTTCCCCAAACTGGGGGGAACCTGAATATATGTATACTTTTCGAATTTGAGGTCAGTTTCACATTTTGACTTTTCATGCTTTATTGGATTTTCATGCTTTATTGGATTTTTGCCAACAAATGCAAGATACAACCAGGGCTAACTTCTCAGGTGGAGGTCGCAGACGGAAAACATATGGTTTTTCGGCTTCCCCACCCTGGGGGTAACATGAATATATGTATACTTTTCGAATTTGAGTTAAGGTTCACATTTTGACTTTTCATGCTTTATTGGATTTTCATGCTTTATTGGATTTTTGCCAACAAATGCAAGATACAACCAGGGCTTACTTCTCAGGTGGAGGTCGCAGACGGAAAACATATGGTTTTTCTGATTCCCCAACCTGGGGGGAACCTGAATATATGTATACTTTTCGAATTTCAGGTCAGTTTCACATTTTGACTTTTCATGCTTTATTCGATTTTTCCCAACAAATGCAAGATACATCCAGGGCTAACTTCTCAGGGGGAGGTCGCATCCAGAAAATATATGGTTTTTCGGCTTCCCCAACTGGTGAGGAACCAGAATATATGTATACTTTTAAGATTTGAAGTCAGTTTCAAATTTTGACTTTCTATGCTGAATTGGATTTTTGCCAACAAATGCAAGATACATCCAGGATTAACTTCTCAGGGAGAGGTCGCATACAGAAAACATATGGTTTTTTTCCTTCCCCAACCTGGGGGGAACCTGAATATATGTATACTTTTCGAATTTGAGGTCAGGTTCACATTTTGACTTTTCATGCTTTATTGGATTTTTGCCAACAAATGCAAGATACAACCAGGGCTAACTTCTCAGGGGGAGGTCGCAGATGGAACACATATGGTTCTTCGGCTTCCCCACCCTGGGGGGAACATGAATATATGTATACTTTTCGAATTTGAGTTAAGGTTCACATTTTGACTTTTCATGCTTTATTGGATTTTCATGCTTTGTTGGATTTTGGCCAACAAATGCAAGATACATCCAGGGCTACCTTCTCAGGGGGAGGTCGCACATGGAAAACATATGGTTTTTCGGCTTCCCCAACTGGTGAGGAACCAGAATATATGTATACTTTTCGAATGTCAGGTCAGTTTCACATTTTGACTTTTCATGCTTTATTCGATTTTTCCCAACAAATGCAAGATACATCCAGGGCTAACTTCTGAGGTGGAGGTCGCAGACCGAAAACATATGGTTTTTCGGATTCCCCAACCTGGGGGGAAGCTGAATATATGTATACTTTTCGAATTTGAGGTCAGGTTCACATTTTGACTTTTCATGCTTTATTGGATTTTTGCCAACAAATGCAAGATACAACCAGGGCTAACTTCTCAGGGGGAGGTCGCAGATGGAAAACATATGGTTTTTCAGCTTCCCCAACTGGTGGGGAACCAAAATATATGTATACTTTTAAGATTTGAAGTCAGTTTCAAATTTTGATTTCATGCTTAATTGGATTTTCCCCAAGAAATGCGATACATCCAGGGCTAACTTCTCAGGGGGAGGTCGCATCCAGAAAACATATGGTTTTTTGGCTTCCCCAACTGGTGGGGAACCAGAATATATGTATACTTTTAAGATTTGAAGTCAGTTTCAAATTTTGACTTTCCATGCTGAATTGGATTTTCCCCAACAAATGCAAGATAATTCCAGGGCTAACTTCTCAGGGGGAGGTCGCATCCGGAAAACATATGGTTTTTTGGCTTCCCCAACCTGGGGGGAACCTGAATATATGTATACTTTTCGAATTTGAGGTCAGTTTCACATTTTGACTTTTCATGCTTTTTTGGATTTTTGCCAACAAATGCAAGATACATCCAGGGCTAACTTCTCAGGGGGAGGTCGCATATGGAAAACATATGGTTTTTCGGCTTCCCCAACTGGTGAGGAACCAGAATATATGTATACTTTTAAGATTTGAAGTCAGTTTCAAATTTTGACTTTCCATGCTGAATTGGATTTTCCCCAACAAATACAAGATAAATCCAGGGTTAACTTCTCAGGGAGAGGTCGCATACGGAAAACATATGGTTTTTTGCCTTACCGAACTGGTGGGGAACCAGAATATAGGTATACTTTTCGAATTTGAGGTCAGTTTCACATTTTGAATTTTCATGCTTTATTGGATTTTTGCCAACAAATGCAAGATACATCCAGGGCTAACTTCTCAGGGGGAGGTCGCATACGGAAAACATATGGTTTTTGGGCTTCCCCAACCTGGGGGGAACCTGAATATATATATACTTTTCGAATTTGAGGTCAGTTTCACATTTTGACTTTTCATGCTGTATTGGATTTTTGCCAACAAATGCAAGATACATCCAGGGTTAACTTCTCAGGGGGAGGTCGCATACGGAAAACATATGGTTTTTGGGCTTCCCCAACATGGGGGCAACCTGAATATATATATACTTTTCGAATTTGAGGTCAGTTTCACATTTTGACTTTTCATGCTGAATTGGATTTTTGCCAACAAATGCAAGATACATCCAGGGTTAACTTCTCAGGTGGAGGTCGCAGACGGAAAACATATGGTTTTTCGGATTCCCCAACCTGGGGGGAACCTGAATATATGTATACTTTTCGAATTTCAGGTCAGTTTCACATTTTGACTTTTCATGCTTTGTTGGATTTTGGCCAACAAATGCAAGATACATCCAGGGCTACCTTCTCAGGGGGAGGTCGCACATGGAAAACATATGGTTTTTCGGCTTCCCCAACTGGTGAGGAACCAGAATATATGTATACTTTTCGAATGTCAGGTCAGTTTCACATTTTGACTTTTCATGCTTTATTCGATTTTTCCCAACAAATGCAAGATACATCCAGGGCTAACTTCTGAGGTGGAGGTCGCAGACCAAAAACATATGGTTTTTCGGATTCCCCAACCTGGGGGGAAGCTGAATATATGTATACTTTTCGAAATTGAGGTCAGGTTCCCATTTTGACTTTTCATGCTTTATTGGATTTTTGCCAACAAATGCAAGATACAACCAGGGCTAACTTCTCAGGGGGAGGTCGCAGATGGAAAACATATGGTTTTTCAGCTTCCCCAACTGGTGGGGAACCAAAATATATGTATACTTTTAAGATTTGAAGTCAGTTTCAAATTTTGATTTCATGCTTAATTGGATTTTCCCCAAGAAATGCGATACATCCAGGGCTAACTTCTCAGGGGGAGGTCGCATCCAGAAAACATATGGTTTTTTGGCTTCCCCAACTGGTGGGGAACCAGAATATATGTATACTTTTAAGATTTGAAGTCAGTTTCAAATTTTGACTTTCCATGCTGAATTGGATTTTCCCCAACAAATGCAAGATAATTCCAGGGCTAACTTCTCAGGGGGAGGTCGCATCCGGAAAACATATGGTTTTTTGGCTTCCCCAACCTGGGGGGAACCTGAATATATGTATACTTTTCGAATTTGAGGTCAGTTTCACATTTTGACTTTTCATGCTTTTTTGGATTTTTGCCAACAAATGCAAGATACATCCAGGGCTAACTTCTCAGGGGGAGGTCGCATATGGAAAACATATGGTTTTTCGGCTTCCCCAACTGGTGGGGAACCAGAATATATGTATACTTTTAAGATTTGAAGTCAGTTTCAAATTTTGACTTTCTATGCTGAATTGGATTTCTGCCAACAAATGCAAGATACATCCAGGGTTAAGTTCTCAGGGGGAGGTCGCAGACGGAAAACATACGGTTTTTCGGATTCCCCAACCTGGGGGGAACCTGAATATATGTATACTTTTCGAATTTCAGGTCAGTTTCACATTTTGACTTTTCATGCTTTGTTCGATTTTTCCCAACAAATGCAAGATACATCCAGGGCTAACTTCTTAGGGGGAGGTCGCAGACCGAAAACATATGGTTTTTCGGATTCCCCAACCTGGGGGGAACCTGAATATATGTATACTTTTCGAATTTGAGGTCAGATTCACATTTTGACTTTTCATGCTTTATTGGTTTTTCGCCAACAAATGCAAGATACAACCAGGGCTAACTTTTCAGGGAGAGGTCGCAGATGGAAAACATATGGTTTTTCGGCTTCCCGAACCTGGGGGGAACATGAATATATGTATACTTTTCGAATTTGAGGTCAGTTTCACATTTTGACTTTTCATGTTTTATTGGATTTTCATGCTTTATTGGATTTTTGCCAACAAATGCAAGATACAACCAAGGCTAACTTCTCAGGGGGAGGTCGCATAATGAAAACATGGTTTTTCAGCTTCCCCAACGTGGGGGGAACCTGAATATATGTATACTTTTCGAATTTGAGGTCAGTTTCACATTTTGACTTTTCATGCTTTTTTGGATTTTTGCCAACAAATGCAAGATACATCCAGGGCTAACTTCTCAGGGGGAGGTCGCATATGGAAAACATATGATTTTTCGGCTTCCCCAACTGGTGAGGAACCAGAATATATGTATACTTTTAAGATTTGAAGTCAGTTTCAAATTTTGACTTTCCATGCTGAATTGGATTTTCCCCAACAAATGCAAGATAAATCCAGGGTTAACTTCTCAGGGAGAGGTCGCATACGGAAAACATATGGTTTTTTGCCTTACCGAACTGGTGGGGAACCAGAATATAGGTATACTTTTCGAATTTGAGGTCAGTTTCACATTTTGAATTTTCATGCTTTATTGGATTTTTGCCAACAAATGCAAGATACATCCAGGGCTAACTTCTCAGGGGGAGGTCGCATATGGAAAACATATGGTTTTTCGGCTTCCCCAAACTGGGGGGAACCTGAATATATGTATACTTTTCGAATTTGAGGTCAGTTTCACATTTTGACTTTTCATGCTTTATTGGATTTTCATGCTTTATTGGATTTTTGCCAACAAATGCAAGATACAACCAGGGCTAACTTCTCAGGTGGAGGTCGCAGACGGAAAACATATGGTTTTTCGGCTTCCCCACCCTGGGGGTAACATGAATATATGTATACTTTTCGAATTTGAGTTAAGGTTCACATTTTGACTTTTCATGCTTTATTGGATTTTCATGCTTTATTGGATTTTTGCCAACAAATGCAAGATACAACCAGGGCTTACTTCTCAGGTGGAGGTCGCAGACGGAAAACATATGGTTTTTCTGATTCCCCAACCTGGGGGGAACCTGAATATATGTATACTTTTCGAATTTCAGGTCAGTTTCACATTTTGACTTTTCATGCTTTATTCGATTTTTCCCAACAAATGCAAGATACATCCAGGGCTAACTTCTCAGGGGGAGGTCGCATCCAGAAAATATATGGTTTTTCGGCTTCCCCAACTGGTGAGGAACCAGAATATATGTATACTTTTAAGATTTGAAGTCAGTTTCAAATTTTGACTTTCTATGCTGAATTGGATTTTTGCCAACAAATGCAAGATACATCCAGGATTAACTTCTCAGGGAGAGGTCGCATACAGAAAACATATGGTTTTTTTCCTTCCCCAACCTGGGGGGAACCTGAATATATGTATACTTTTCGAATTTGAGGTCAGGTTCACATTTTGACTTTTCATGCTTTATTGGATTTTTGCCAACAAATGCAAGATACAACCAGGGCTAACTTCTCAGGGGGAGGTCGCAGATGGAACACATATGGTTCTTCGGCTTCCCCACCCTGGGGGGAACATGAATATATGTATACTTTTCGAATTTGAGTTAAGGTTCACATTTTGACTTTTCATGCTTTATTGGATTTTCATGCTTTGTTGGATTTTGGCCAACAAATGCAAGATACATCCAGGGCTACCTTCTCAGGGGGAGGTCGCACATGGAAAACATATGGTTTTTCGGCTTCCCCAACTGGTGAGGAACCAGAATATATGTATACTTTTCGAATGTCAGGTCAGTTTCACATTTTGACTTTTCATGCTTTATTCGATTTTTCCCAACAAATGCAAGATACATCCAGGGCTAACTTCTGAGGTGGAGGTCGCAGACCAAAACATATGGTTTTTCGGATTCCCCAACCTGGGGGGAAGCTGAATATATGTATACTTTTCGAATTTGAGGTCAGGTTCACATTTTGACTTTTCATGCTTTATTGGATTTTTGCCAACAAATGCAAGATACAACAGGGCTAACTTCTCAGGGGGAGGTCGCAGATGGAAAACATATGGTTTTTCAGCTTCCCCAACTGGTGGGGAACAAATATATGTATACTTTAAGATTTGAAGTCAGTTTCAAATTTTGATTTCATGCTTAATTGGATTTTCCCCAAGAAATGCGATACATCCAGGGCTAACTTCTCAGGGGGAGGTCGCATCCAGAAAACATATGGTTTTTTGGCTTCCCCAACTGGTGGGGAACCAGAATATATGTATACTTTTAAGATTTGAAGTCAGTTTCAAATTTTGACTTTCCATGCTGAATTGGATTTTCCCCAACAAATGCAAGATAATTCCAGGGCTAACTTCTCAGGGGGAGGTCGCATCTGGAAAACATATGGTTTTTTGGCTTCCCCAACCTGGGGGAACCTGAATATATGTATACTTTTCGAATTTGAGGTCAGTTTCACATTTTGACTTTTCATGCTTTTTTGGATTTTTGCCAACAAATGCAAGATACATCCAGGGCTAACTTCTCAGGGGGAGGTCGCATATGGAAAACATATGGTTTTTCGGCTTCCCCAACTGGTGAGGAACCAGAATATATGTATACTTTTAAGATTTGAAGTCAGTTTCAAATTTTGACTTTCCATGCTGAATTGGATTTTCCCCAACAAATACAAGATAAATCCAGGGTTAACTTCTCAGGGAGAGGTCGCATACGGAAAACATATGGTTTTTTGCCTTACCGAACTGGTGGGGAACCAGAATATAGGTATACTTTTCGAATTTGAGGTCAGTTTCACATTTTGAATTTTCATGCTTTATTGGATTTTTGCCAACAAATGCAAGATACATCCAGGGCTAACTTCTCAGGGGGAGGTCGCATACGGAAAACATATGGTTTTTGGGCTTCCCCAACCTGGGGGGAACCTGAATATATATATACTTTTCGAATTTGAGGTCAGTTTCACATTTTGACTTTTCATGCTGTATTGGATTTTTGCCAACAAATGCAAGATACATCCAGGGTTAACTTCTCAGGGGGAGGTCGCATACGGAAAACATATGGTTTTTGGGCTTCCCCAACATGGGGGCAACCTGAATATATATATACTTTTCGAATTTGAGGTCAGTTTCACATTTTGACTTTTCATGCTGAATTGGATTTTTGCCAACAAATGCAAGATACATCCAGGGTTAACTTCTCAGGGAGAGGTCGCATACAGAAAACATATGGTTTTTTGCCTTCCCCAACTGGTGGGGAACCAGAGTATAGGTATACTTTTCGAATTTGAGGTCAGTTTCACATTTTGACTTTTCATGCTTTATTGGATTTTTGCCAACAAATGCAAGATACAACCAGGGCTAACTTCTCAGGTGGAGGTCGCAGACGGAAAACATATGGTTTTTCGGATTCCCCAACCTGGGGGGAACCTGAATATATGTATACTTTTCGAATTTCAGGTCAGTTTCACATTTTGACTTTTCATGCTTTGTTGGATTTTGGCCAACAAATGCAAGATACATCCAGGGCTACCTTCTCAGGGGGAGGTCGCACATGGAAAACATATGGTTTTTCGGCTTCCCCAACTGGTGAGGAACCAGAATATATGTATACTTTTCGAATGTCAGGTCAGTTTCACATTTTGACTTTTCATGCTTTATTCGATTTTTCCCAACAAATGCAAGATACATCCAGGGCTAACTTCTGAGGTGGAGGTCGCAGACCAAAAACATATGGTTTTTCGGATTCCCCAACCTGGGGGGAAGCTGAATATATGTATACTTTTCGAAATTGAGGTCAGGTTCCCATTTTGACTTTTCATGCTTTATTGGATTTTTGCCAACAAATGCAAGATACAACCAGGGCTAACTTCTCAGGGGGAGGTCGCAGATGGAAAACATATGGTTTTTCAGCTTCCCCAACTGGTGGGGAACCAAAATATATGTATACTTTTAAGATTTGAAGTCAGTTTCAAATTTTGATTTCATGCTTAATTGGATTTTCCCCAAGAAATGCGATACATCCAGGGCTAACTTCTCAGGGGGAGGTCGCATCCGGAAAACATATGGTTTTTTGGCTTCCCCAACTGGTGGGGAACCAGAATATATGTATACTTTTAAGATTTGAAGTCAGTTTCAAATTTTGACTTTCCATGCTGAATTGGATTTTCCCCAACAAATGCAAGATAATTCCAGGGCTAACTTCTCAGGGGGAGGTCGCATCGGAAAACATATGGTTTTTTGGCTTCCCCAACCTGGGGGGAACCTGAATTATATGTATACTTTTCGAATTTGAGGTCAGTTTCACATTTTGACTTTTCATGCTTTTTTGGATTTTGCCAACAAATGCAAGATACATCCAGGGCTAACTTCTCAGGGGGAGGTCGCATATGGAAAACATATGGTTTTTCGGCTTCCCCAACTGGTGAGGAACCAGAATATATGTATACTTTTAAGATTTGAAGTCAGTTTCAAATTTTGACTTTCCATGCTGAATTGGATTTTTGCCAACAAATGCAAGATACATCCAGGGCTAACTTCTGAGGTGGAGGTCGCAGACCAAAAACATATGGTTTTTCGGATTCCCCAACCTGGGGGGAAGCTGAATATATGTATACTTTTCGAAATTGAGGTCAGGTTCCCATTTTGACTTTTCATGCTTTATTGGATTTTTGCCAACAAATGCAAGATACAACCAGGGCTAACTTCTCTGGGGGAGGTCGCAGATGGAAAACATATGGTTTTTCAGCTTCCCCAACTGGTGGGGAACCAAAATATATGTATACTTTTAAGATTTGAAGTCAGTTTCAAATTTTGATTTCATGCTTAATTGGATTTTCCCCAAGAAATGCGATACATCCAGGGCTAACTTCTCAGGGGGAGGTCGCATCCAGAAAACATATGGTTTTTTGGCTTCCCCAACTGGTGGGGAACCAGAATATATGTATACTTTTAAGATTTGAAGTCAGTTTCAAATTTTGACTTTCCATGCTGAATTGGATTTTCCCCAACAAATGCAAGATAATTCCAGGGCTAACTTCTCAGGGGGAGGTCGCATCTGGAAAACATATGGTTTTTTGGCTTCCCCAACCTGGGGGGAACCTGAATATATGTATACTTTTCGAATTTGAGGTCAGTTTCACATTTTGACTTTTCATGCTTTTTTGGATTTTTGCCAACAAATGCAAGATACATCCAGGGCTAACTTCTCAGGGGGAGGTCGCATATGGAAAACATATGGTTTTTCGGCTTCCCCAACTGGTGAGGAACCAGAATATATGTATACTTTTAAGATTTGAAGTCAGTTTCAAATTTTGACTTTCCATGCTGAATTGGATTTTTGCCAACAAATGCAAGATACATCCAGGGTTAACTTCTCAGGGAGAGGTCGCATACGGAAAACATATGGTTTTTTGCCTTCCCCAACTGGTGGGGAACCTGAATATATGTATACTTTTCAAATTTGAGGTCAGTTTTACATTTTGACTTTTCATGCTTTGTTGGATTTTTGCCAACAAATGCAAGATACAACCAGGGCTACCTTCTCAGGGGGAGGTCGCAGACGGAAAACATATGGTTTTTCGGATTCCCCAACCTGGGGGGAACCTGAATATATGTATACTTTTCGAATTTCAGGTCAGTTTCACATTTTGACTTTTCATGCATTGTTGGATTTTGGCCAACAAATGCAAGATACATCCAGGGCTACCTTCTCAGGGGGAGGTCGCACATGGAAAACATATGGTTTTTCGGCTTCCCCAACTGGTGAGGAACCAGAATATATGTATACTTTTCGAATGTCAGGTCAGTTTCACATTTTGACTTTTCATGCTTTATTCGATTTTTCCCAACAAATGCAAGATACATCCAGGGCTAACTTCTGAGGTGGAGGTTGCAGACCGAAAACATATGGTTTTTCGGATTCCCCAACCTGGGGGGAAGCTGAATATATGTATACTTTTCGAATTTGAGGTCAGGTTCCCATTTTGACTTTTCATGCTTTATTGGATTTTTGCCAACAAATGCAAGATACAACCAGGGCTAACTTCTCAGGGGGAGGTCGCATCCGGAAAACATATGGTTTTTCGGCTTCCCCAACCGGTGGGGAACCAGAATATATGTATACTTTTAAGATTTGAAGTCAGTTTCAAATTTTGACTTCATGCTTAATTGGACTTTTGCCAACAAATGCAAGCTACGACCTGGGCTAACTCCTGAGGGGGAGGTCGCATGCGGAAAACATATGGTTTTTCGGCTTCCCCAACCGGTGGGGAACCAGAATATATGTATACTTTTAAGATTTGAAGTCAGTTTCAAATTTTGACTTTCCATGCTGAATTGGATTTTTCCCAACAAATGCAAGATACATCCAGGGCTAACTGCTCAGGGGGAGGTCGCATCCGGAAAACATATGGTTTTTCGGCTTCCCCAACTGGTGGGGAACCAGAATATATGTATACTTTTAAGATTTGAAGTCAGTTTCAGATTTTGACTTTTCATGCTTTATTGGATTTTTGCCTACAAATGCAAGATAAATCCTGAGCTAACTTCGCAGGGGGAGGTGCCATATGGAAAACATATGGTTTTTTGGCTTCCCTAACTGGTGGGGAACCTGAATATATGTATACTTTTCGAATTTGAGGTCAGTTTCACATTTTGACTTTTCATGCTTTATTGGATTTTTGGCAACAAATCCAAGATACATCCAGCGCTAACTTCTCAGGGGGAGGTCGCATCCGGAAAACATATGGTTTTTTGGCTTCCCCAACCGGTGGGGAACCTGAATATATGTATACTTTTCGAATTTGAGGTCAGTTTCACATTTTGACTTTTCATGCTTTATTGGATTTTTGCCAACAAATGCAAGATACATCCAGGGCTAATTTCTCAGGGGGAGGTCGCATCCGGAAAACATGGTTTTTTGGCTTCCTCAACCCGGGGGGGAACCAGAATATATGTATACTTTTAAGGTTTGAAGTCAGTTTCAAATTTTGACTTTCCATGCTTTATTGGATTTTTGCCAACAAATGCAAGATACATCCAGGGCTAACTTCTCAGTGGGAGGTCGCATCCGGAAAACATATGGTTTTTCGGCTTCCCTAACCGGCGGGGAAACGGAATATATGTATAATTTTAAGGTTTGAAGTCAGTTTCAAATTTTGACTTTCCATGCTGAATTGGATTTTTGCCAACAAATGGAAGCTACGACCTGGGCTAACTCCTGAGGGGGAGGTCGCATGCGGAAAACAAATGTTTTTTCGGCTTCCTCAACCGGTGGGGAACGTGAATATATGTATACTTTTCGAATGTGAGGTCAGTTTCACATTTTGACTTTCCATGCTGAATTGGATTTTTGCCAACAAATGCAAGATACATCCAGGGCTACCTTCTCAGGGGGAGGTCGCACATGGAAAACATATGGTTTTTCGGCTTCCCCAACTTGTGAGGAACCAGAATATATGTATACATTTAAGATTTGAAGTCAGTTTCAAATTTTGACTTTCTATGCTGAACTGTATTTTTGCCAACAAATGCAAGCTACATCCAGGGCTAACTTCTCAGGGGGAGGTCGCATCCGGAAAACATATGGCTTTCGGCTTCCCCAACTGGTGAGGAACCAGAATATATGTATACTTTTAAGATTTGAAGTCAGTTTCAAATTTTGACTTTCTATGCTGAATTGGATTTTTGCCAACAAATGCAAGATACATCCAGGGCTAACTTCTCAGGGGGAGGTCACATCCAGAAAACATATGGTTTTTTGGCTTCCCCAACCGGTGGGGAACCTGAATATATGTATACTTTTCGAATGTGAGGTCAGTTTCACATTTTGACTTTCCATGCTGAATTGGATTTTTTTGCAAACAAATGCAAGATACATCCAGGGCTACCTTCTCAGGGGGAGTCGCAACATGGAAAACATATGGTTTTTTCGGCTTCCCCAACTGGTGAGGAACCAAATATATGTATACTTTTAATATTGAGTCAGTTTCAAATTTTGACTCTATGTGAATGGATTTTTGCCAACAAATGCAAGATACATCCAGGGCTAACTTCTCAGTGGGAGGTCGCATCCGGAAAACATATGGTTTTTCGGCTTCCCCAACCTGGGGGGAACCTGAATATATGTATACTTTTCGAATTTGAGGTCAGGTTCACATTTTGACTTTTCATGCTTTATTGGATTTTCCCCAACAAATGCAAGATACAACCAGGGCTAACTTCTCAGGGGGAGGTCGCAGACGGAAAACATACGGTTTTTCGGATTCCCCAACCTGGGGGGAACCTGAATATATGTATACTTTTCGAATTTCAGGTCAGTTTCACATTTTGACTTTTCATGCTTTATTCGATTTTTGCCAACAAATGCAAGATACATCCAGGGCTAACTTGTCAGGGGGAGGTCGCATATGGAAAACATATGGTTTTTCGGCTTCCCTAACTGGTGAGGAACCAGAATATATGTATACTTTTAAGATTTGAAGTCAGTTTCAAATTTTGACTTTCTATGCTGAATTGGATTTTTGCCAACAAATGCAAGATACATCCAGGGCTACCTTCTCAGGGGGAGGTCGCATATGGAAAACATATGGTTTTTCGGCTTCCCCAACTGGTGAGGAACCAGAATATATGTATACTTTTAAGATTTGAAGTCAGTTTCAAATTTTGACTTTCTATGCTGAACTGGATTTTTGCCAACAAATGCAAGATACATCCAGGGCTAACTTCTCAGGGGGAGGTCGCATCCGGAAAACATATGGTTTTTTGGCTTCCCCAACCGGTGGGGAACCTGAGCATATGTATACTTTTCGAATGTGAGGTCAGTTTCACATTTTGACTTTCCATGCTGAATTGGATTTTTGCCAACAAATGCAAGATACATCCAGGGCTACCTTCTCAGGGGGAGGTCGCACATGGAAAACATATGGTTTTTCGGCTTCCCCAACTTGTGAGGAACCAGAATATATGTATACATTTAAGATTTGAAGTCAGTTTCAAATTTTGACTTTCTATGCTGAACTGGATTTTTGCCAACAAATGCAAGCTACATCCAGGGCTAACTTCTCAGGGGGAGGTCGCATCCGGAAAACATATGGCTTTCGGCTTCCCCAACTGGTGAGGAACCAGAATATATGTATACTTTTAAGATTTGAAGTCAGTTTCAAATTTTGACTTTCTATGCTGAACTGGATTTTTGCCAACAAATGCAAGATACATCCAGGGCTAACTTCTCAGGGGGAGGTCGCATCCGGAAAACATATGGTTTTTTGGCTTCCCCAACCGGTGGGGAACCTGAGCATATGTATACTTTTCGAATGTGAGGTCAGTTTCACATTTTGACTTTTCATGCTTTATTGGATTTTCCCCAACAAATGCAAGATACAACCAGGGCTAACTTCTCAGGGGGAGGTCGCAGACGGAAAACATACGGTTCTTCGGATTCCCCAACCTGGGGGGAACCTGAATATATGTATACTTTTCGAATTTCAGGTCAGTTTCACATTTTGACTTTTCATGCTTTATTCGATTTTTGCCAACAAATGCAAGATACATCCAGGGCTAACTTGTCAGGGGGAGGTCGCATATGGAAAACATATGGTTTTTCGGCTTCCCCAACTGGTGAGGAACCAGAATATATGTATATTTTTAAGATTTGAAGTCAGTTTCAAATTTTGACTTTCTATGCTGAATTGGATTTTTGCCAACAAATGCAAGATACATCCAGGGCTAACTTCTCAGGGGGAGGTCGCATACAGAAAACATATGGTTTTTTGGCTTCCCCAAACGGTGGGAAACCTGAGCATATGTATACTTTTCGAATTTGAGGTCAGTTTCACATTTTGACTTTTCATGCTTTATTGGATTTTTGGCAACAAATGCAAGATACATCCAGTGCTAACTTCTCAGGGGGAGGTTGCATATGGAAAACATATGGTTTGTCGGCTTCCCCAACTGGTGGGGAACCAGAATATATGTATACTTCTAAGATTTGAAGTCAGTTTCAAATTTTGACTTTCCATGCTGAATTGGATTTTTGCCAACAAATGCAAGATACATCCAGGGCTAACTTCTCAGGGGAGGTCGCATCCAGAAAAAACATATGGTTGTTGGCTTACCAATCTGGTGGGGAACTGAATATATGTATACTTTTCGAATTTGAGGTCAGTTTCACATTTTGACTTTTCATGGTTTATTGGATTTTTGGCAACAAATGCAAGATACATCCAGCGCTAACTTCTCAGGGGGAGGTCGCATCCGGAAAACATATGGTTTTTTGGCTTCCCCAACCGGTGGGGAACCTGAGCATATGTATACTTTTCGAATGTGAGGTCAGTTTCACATTTTGACTTTTCATGCTTTATTGGATTTTCCCCAACAAATGCAAGATACAACCAGGGCTAACTTCTCAGGGGGAGGTCGCAGACGGAAAACATACGGTTTTTCGGATTCCCCAACCTGGGGGGAACCTGAATATATGTATACTTTTCGAATTTCAGGTCAGTTTCACATTTTGACTTTTCATGCTTTATTCGATTTTTGCCAACAAATGCAAGATACATCCAGGGCTAACTTGTCAGGGGGAGGTCGCATATGGAAAACATATGGTTTTTCGGCTTCCCCAACTGGTGAGGAACCAGAATATATGTATATTTTTAAGATTTGAAGTCAGTTTCAAATTTTGACTTTCTATGCTGAATTGGATTTTTGCCAACAAATGCAAGATACATCCAGGGCTAACTTCTCAGGGGGAGGTCGCATACAGAAAACATATGGTTTTTTGGCTTCCCCAAACGGTGGGAAACCTGAGCATATGTATACTTTTCGAATTTGAGGTCAGTTTCACATTTTGACTTTTCATGCTTTATTGGATTTTTGGCAACAAATGCAAGATACATCCAGTGCTAACTTCTCAGGGGGAGGTTGCATATGGAAAACATATGGTTTGTCGGCTTCCCCAACTGGTGGGGAACCAGAATATATGTATACTTCTAAGATTTGAAGTCAGTTTCAAATTTTGACTTTCCATGCTGAATTGGATTTTTGCCAACAAATGCAAGATACATCCAGGGCTAACTTCTCAGGGGGAGGTCGCATCCAGAAAACATATGGTTTTTTGGCTTCCCGAACCGGTGGGGAACCTGAATATATGTATACTTTTCGAATTTGAGGTCAGTTTCACATTTTGACTTTTCATGGTTTATTGGATTTTTGGCAACAAATGCAAGATACATCCAGCGCTAACTTCTCAGGGGGAGGTCGCATATGGAAAACATATGGTTTTTCGGCTTCCCCAACCGGTGGGGAACCAGAATATATGTATACTTTTAAGATTTGAAGTCAGTTTCAAATTTTGACTTTCCATGCTGAATTGGATTTTTGCCAACAAATGCAAGATACATCCAG
>JALGBA010003973.1:0-14410 GCA_023970755.1 Azemiops feae
TGACCTCACATTCGAAAAGTATACATATATTCCGGTTCCCCCAGGGTTGGGGAAGGCGAAAAACCATTTGTTTTCCGGATGCGACCTCTCTCTCAGGAGTTAGCCCAGGAAGTATCTTGCATTTGTTTGCAAAAAGCCAATTCAGCATGAAAAGTCAAAATGTGAAACTGACCTCACATTTGAAAAGATTACATATATTCAGGATCCCCCAGGGTTGGGGAAGGCGAAAAACCATTTGTTTTCCAGATGCGACCTCTCCCTCAGGAGTTAGCCCAGGACGTATCTTGCATTTGTTTGCAAAAAGCCAATTCAACATGAAAAGTCAAAATGTGAAACTGACCTCACATTCGAAAAGTATACATATATTCAGGTTCCCCCTAGATTGGGGAAACTGAAAAACCATTTCTTTTCCGGATGCGACCTCTCCCTCAGGAGTTAGCCCAGGACGTATCTTGCATTTGTTTGCAAAAAGCCAATTCAGCATGAAAAGTCAAAATGTGAAACTGACCTCACATTCGAAAAGTATACATATATTCCGGTTCCCCCAGGGTTGGGGAAGGCGAAAAACCATTTGTTTTCCGGATGCGACCTCTCCCTCAGGAGTTAGCCCAGGACGTATCTTGCATTTGTTTGCAAAAAGACAATTCAGCATGAAAAGTCAAAATGTGAAACTGACCTCACATTCGAAAAGATTACATATATTCAGGTTCCCCCAGGGTTGGGGAAACTGAAAAACCATTTGTTTTCCGGATGCGACCTCTCTCTCAGGAATTAGCCCAGGGCGTATCTCGTATTTGTTGGCAAAAAGCCAATTCAGCATGAAAAGTCAAAATGTGAAACTGACCTCACATTCGAAAAGTATACATATATTCAGGTTCCCCCTGGATTGGGGAAACTGAAAAACCATTTGTTTTCCGGATGCGACCTCTCCCTCAGGAGTTAGCCCAGGAAGTATCTTGCATTTGTTTGCAAAAAGCCAATTCAGCATGAAAAGTCAAAATGTGAAACTGACCTCACATTCGAAAAGTATACATATATTCCGGTTCCCCCAGGGTTGGGGAAGGCGAAAAACCATTTGTTTTCCGGATGCGACCTCTCTCTCAGGAGTTAGCCCAGGAAGTATCTTGCATTTGTTTGCAAAAAGCCAATTCAGCATGAAAAGTCAAAATGTGAAACTGACCTCACATTCGAAAAGATTACATATATTCAGGATCCCCCAGGGTTGGGGAAGGCGAAAAACCATTTGTTTTCCAGATGCGACCTCTCCCTCAGGAGTTAGCCCAGGACGTATCTTGCATTTGTTTGCAAAAAGCCAATTCAACATGAAAAGTCAAAATGTGAAACTGACCTGACATTCGAAAAGTATACATATATTCAGGTTCCCCCTAGATTGGGGAAACTGAAAACCATTTCTGTTTCCGATGCGACCTCTCCCTCAGGTAGCTTAGGCCCAGGACGTATCTTACATTTGTTTCAAAAGCCAATTCAGCATGAAAAGTCAAAAAAATGTGAAACTGACCTCACATTTCGAAAAGTACCATATATTCCGGTTCCCCCCAGGGTTGGGGAAGCAAAAAACCATTTTGTTTTCCGATGCACCTCTCTCTCAGGAGTTACCCAGGCGTATATCGATTTGTTTGGCAAAAGCCAATTCAGCATGAAAAGTCAAAATGTGAAACGGACCCTCACATTCGAAAAGTATACATATATTCAGGTTCCCCCAGGGTTGGGGAAACTGAAAAACCATTTGTTTTCCGGATGCGACCTCTCTCTCAGGAATTAGCCCATGAAGAATCTTGCATTTGTTGGCAAAAAGCCAATTCAGCATGAAAAGTCAAAATGTGAAACTGACCTCAACTTCAAAAAGCATACATATATTGAGATTCCCTCCGGGTTGGGAAAACTGAAAAACCATTTGTTTTCTGGATGCGACCTCTCCCTCAGGAGTTAGCCCAGGGCGTATCTCGTATTTGTTGGCAAAAAGCCAATTCAGCATGAAAAGTCAAAATGTGAAACTGACCTCACATTCGAAAAGTATACATATATTCAGGTTCCCCCTGGATTGGGGAAACTGAAAAACCATTTGCTTTCCGGATGCGACCTCTCCCTCAGGAGTTAGCCCAGGACGTATCTTGCATTTGTTTTCAAAAAGCCAATTCAGCATGAAAAGTCAAAATGTGAAACTGACTCAAATTCGAAAATTCTACCATATATTCAGGTTTCCCCAGGGTTGGGGAAACTGAAAAACCATTTGTTTTACAGATGCGAACCCTCCCTCAAGCCAAGGAAGTATCTGCATTTGTTTAGAAAAAGCCAATTCAACATGAAAAAGTCAAAATGTGAAACTGACCTCACATCGAAAAGTATACATATATTCAGGTTCCCCCAGGGTTGGGGAAGGCCGAAAAACCATTTGTTTTCAGAGCGACCTCTACTAGGAGTTAGCCCAGGACGTATATTGCACTTGTGTGCAAAAAAGCAATTCAGCATGAAAAGTCAAAATGTGAAACTGACCTCACATTCGAAAAGTATACATATATTCAGGATCCCCCTAGATTGGGGAAACTGAAAAACCATTTGTTTTCCGGATGCGACCTCTCGCTCAGGAGTTAGCCCAGAACGTATCTTGCATTTGTTTGCAAAAAGCCAATTCAGCATGAAAAGTCAAAATGTGAAACTGACCTCACATTCGAAAAGTATACATATATTCAGGTTCCCCCCAGGCTGGGTAAGCCGAAAAACCATTTGTTTTCCGGATGCGACCTCTCCCTCAGGAGTTAGCCCAGGAAGTATCTTGCATTTGTTTGCAAAAAAGCCAATTCAGAAGGAAAAGTCAAAATGTGAAACTGACCTCACATTCGAAAAGTATACATATATTCAGGTTCCCCCAGGGTTGGGGAAGGCGAAAAACCATTTATTTTCCAGATGCGACCTCTCCCTCAGGAGTTAGCCCAGGACGTATCTTGCATTTGTTTGCAAAAACCAATTCAACATGAAAAGTTAAAATGTGAAACTGACCTCACATTCGAAAAGTATACATATATTCAGGTTCCCCCAGGGTTGGGGAAGGCGAAAAACCATTTATTTTCCAGATGCGACCTCTCCCTCAGGAGTTAGCCCAGGACGTATCTTGCATTTGTTGGCAAAAAGCCAATTCAGCATGAAAAGTCAAAATGTGAAACTGACCTCAACTTTAAAAAGCATACATATATTGAGATTCCCCCCGGGTTGGGAAAACTGAAAAACCATTTGTGTTCCGGATGCGACCTCTCCCTCAGGAGGTATCCCAGGGCGTATCTCGTATTTGTTGGCAAAAAGCCAATTCAGCATGAAAAGTCAAAATATGAAACTGACCTCACATTCGAAAAGTATACATATATTCAGGTTCCCCCTGGATTGGGGAAACTGAAAAACCATTTGTTTTCCGGATGCGACCTCTCTCTCAGGAATTAGCAGAGGAAGTATCTTGCATTTGTTGGCAAAAAGCCAATTCAGCATGAAAAGTCAAAATGTGAAACTGACCTCAACTTCAAAGAGCATACATATATTGAGATTCCCCCCGGGTTGGGAAAACTGAAAAACCATTTGTGTTCCGGATGCGACCTCTCCCTCAGGAGTTATCCCAGGGCGTATCTCGTATTTCTTGGCAAAAAGCCAATTCAGCATGAAAAGTCAAAATGTGAAACTGACCTCACATTCGAAAAGTATACATATATTCAGGTTCCCCCTGTATTGGGGAAACTGAAAAACCATTTGTTTTCATGATGCGACCTCTCCCTCAGGAGTTAGCCCTGGACGTATCTTGCATTTGTTTGCAAAAAGCCAATTCAACATAAAAAGTCAAAATGTGAAACTGACCTCACATTCGAAAAGTATACATATATTCAGGTTCCCCCTAGATTGGGGAAACTGAAAAACCATTTCTTTTCCGGATGCGACCTCCTCTCAGGACTTCGCCAGGACGTTATCTTGCATTTGTGGCAAAAAGCAAATTTCAGCAATGGAACAGTCAAATGTGAAAATGACCACATTAGAAAAGATTACATTATATTCAGTTTCCCCCAGGGTTGGGGAAGGCGAAAAACCATTTGTTTTCCAGATGCGACCTCTCCCTCAGGAGTTAGCCCTGGACGTATCTTGCATTTGTTTGCAAAAAGCCAATTCAACATAAAAAGTCAAAATGTGAAACTGACCTCACATTCGAAAAGTATACATATATTCAGGTTCCCCCTAGATTGGGGAAACTGAAAAACCATTTGTGTTCCGGATGCGACCTCTCCCTCAGGAGTTATCCCAGGGCGTATCTCGTATTTCTTGGCAAAAAGCCAATTCAGCATGAAAAGTCAAAATGTGAAACTGACCTCACATTCGAAAAGTATACATATATTCAGGTTCCCCCCAGGCTGGGTAAGCCGAAAAACCATTTGTTTTCCGGATGCGATCTCTCGCTCAGGAATTAGCCCAGGAAGTATCTTGCATTTGTTGGCAAAAAGCCAATTCAGCATGAAAAGTCAAAATGTTAAACTGATCTCAACTTCAAAAAGCATACATATACTCAGGTTCCCCCTAGATTGGGGAAACTGAAAAACCATTTCTTTTCCGGATGCGACCTCTCCCTCAGGAGTTAGCCCAGGACGTATCTTGCATTTGTTTGCAAAAAGCCAATTCAGCATGAAAAGTCAAAATGTGAAACTGACCTCAACTTCAAAAAGCATACATATAGTCAGGTTCCCCCTAGATTGGGGAAACTGAAAAACCATTTCTTTTCCGGATGCGACCTCTCCCTCAGGAGTTAGCCCAGGACGTATCTTGCATTTGTTTGCAAAAAGCCAATTCAGCATGAAAAGTCAAAATGTGAAACTGACCTCACATTCGAAAAGTATACATATATTCCGGTTCCCCCAGGGTTGGGGAAGGCGAAAAACCATTTGTTTTCCGGATGCGACCTCTCTCTCAGGAGTTAGCCCAGGGCGTATCTCGTATTTGTTGGCAAAAAGCCAATTCAGCATGAAAAGTCAAAATGTGAAACTGACCTCACATTCGAAAAGTATACATATATTCCGGTTCCCCCAGGGTTGGGGAAGGCGAAAAACCATTTGTTTTCCGGATGCGACCTCTCTCTCAGGAATTAGCCCAGGAAGTATCTTGCATTTGTTGGCAAAAAGCCAATTCAGCATGAAAAGTCAAAATGTGAAACTGACCTCACATTCGAAAAGTATACATATATTCAGGTTTCTCCTAGATTGGGGAAACTGAAAAACCATTTGTTTTCCGGATGCGACCTCTCCCTCAGGAGTTAGCCCAGGGCGTATCTCGTATTTGTTGGCAAAAAGCCAATTCAGCATGAAAAGTCAAAATGTGAAACTGACCTCACATTCGAAAAGTATACATATATTCAGGTTCCCCCAGGATTGGGGAAGGCGAAAAACCATTTATTTTCCAGATGCGACCTCTCCCTCAGGAGTTAGCCCAGGACGTATCTTGCATTTGTTTGCAAAAAGCCAATTCAACATGAAAAGTTAAAATGTGAAACTGACCTCACATTCGAAAGGTATACATATATTCAGGTTCCCCCAGGGTTGGGTAAGCCGAAAAACCATTTGTTTTCCGGATGCGACCTCTGCCTCAGGAGTTAGCAGAGGAAGTATCTTGCATTTGTTGGCAAAAAGCCAATTCAGCATGAAAAGTCAAAATGTGAAACTGACCTCAACTTCAAAAAGCATACATATATTGAGATTCCCTCCGGGTTGGGAAAACTGAAAAACCATTTGTTTTCCGGATGCGACCTCTCCCTCAGGAGTTAGCCCAGGACGTATCTTGCATTTGTTTGCAAAAAGCCAATTCAGCATGAAAAGTCAAAATATGAAACTGACCTCACATTCGAAAATATTACATATATTCAGGTTCCCCCAGGGTTGGGGAAGGCGAAAAACCATTTGTTTTCCAGATGCGACCTCTCCCTCAGGAGTTATCCCAGGGCGTATCTCGTATTTGTTGGCAAAAAGCCAATTCAGCATGAAAAGTCAAAATGTGAAACTGACCTCAAATTCGAAAAGTATACATATATTCAGGTTCCCCCTAGATTGGGGAAACTGAAAAACCATTTGTTTTCCGGATGCGACCTCTCGCTCAGGAGTTAGCCCAGAACGTATCTTGCATTTGTTTGCAAAAAGCCAATTCAGCATGAAAAGTCAAAATGTGAAACTGACCTCACATTCGAAAAGATTACATATATTCAGGTTCCCCCTGGATTGGGGAAACTGAAAAACCATTTGTTTTCCGGATGCGACCTCTCCCTCAGGAGTTAGCCCAGGAAGTATCTTGCATTTGTTTGCAAAAAGCCAATTCAGCATGAAAAGTCAAAATGTGAAACTGACCTCACATTCGAAAAGATTACATATATTCAGGTTCCCCCAGGGTTGGGGAAGGCGAAAAACCATTTGTTTTCCAGATGCGACCTCTCCCTCAGGAGTTAGCCCAGGACGTATCTTGCATTTGTTTTCAAAAAGCCAATTCAACATGAAAAGTCAAAATGTGAAACTGACCTCACATTCGAAAAGTATACATATATTCAGGTTCCCCCAGGGTTGGGGAAACTGAAAAACCATTTGTTTTCCGGATGCGACCTCTCTCTCAGGAATTAGCCCAGGAAGAATCTTGCATTTGTTGGCAAAAAGCCAATTCAGCATGAAAAGTCAAAATGTGAAACTGACCTCAACTTCAAAAAGCATACATATATTGAGATTCCCTCCGGGTTGGGAAAACTGAAAAACCATTTCTTTTCCGGATGCGACCTCTCCCTCAGGAGTTAGCCCAGGACGTATCTTGCATTTGTTTGCAAAAAGCCAATTCAGCATGAAAAGTCAAAATGTGAAACTGACCTCACATTCGAAAAGTATACATATATTCCGGTTCCCCCAGGGTTGGGGAAGGCGAAAAACCATTTGTTTTCCGGATGCGACCTCTCTCTCAGGAGTTAGCCCAGGAAGTATCTTGCATTTGTTTGCAAAAAGCCAATTCAGCATGAAAAGTCAAAATGTGAAACTGACCTCACATTCGAAAAGTATACATATATTCAGGTTCCCCCTAGATTGGGGAAACTGAAAAACCATTTCTTTTCCGGATGCGACCTCTCCCTCAGGAGTTAGCACAGGACGTATCTTGCATTTGTTTGCAAAAAGCCAATTCAGCATGAAAAGTCAAAATGTGAAACTAACCTCACATTCGAAAAGATTACATATATTCAGGTTCCCCCAGGGTTGGGGAAGGCGAAAAACCATTTGTTTTCCAGATACGACCTCTCCCTCAGGAGTTAGCCCAGGACGTATCTTGCATTTGTTTGCAAAAAGCCAATTCAACATGAAAAGTCAAAATGTGAAACTGACCTCACATTCGAAAAGTATACATATATTCAGGTTCCCCCAGGGTTGGGGAAACTGAAAAACCATTTGTTTTCCGGATGCGACCTCTCTCTCAGGAATTAGCCCAGGAAGAATCTTGCATTTGTTGGCAAAAAGCCAATTCAGCATGAAAAGTCAAAATGTGAAACTGACCTCAACTTCAAAAAGCATACATATATTGAGATTCCCTCCGGGTTGGGAAAACTGAAAAACCATTTGTTTTCCGGATGCGACCTCTCCCTCAGGAGTTAGCCCAGGGCGTATCTCGTATTTGTTGGCAAAAAGCCAATTCAGCATGAAAAGTCAAAATGTGAAACTGACCTCACATTCGAAAAGATTACATATATTCAGGATCCCACAGGGTTGGGGAAGGCGAAAAACCATTTGTTTTCCAGATGCGACCTCTCCCTCAGGAGTTAGCCCAGGACGTATCTTGCATTTGTTTGCAAAAAGCCAATTCAACATGAAAAGTCAAAATGTGAAACTGACCTCATATTCGAAAAGTATACATATATTCAGGTTCCCCCTAGATTGGGGAAACTGAAAAACCATTTCTTTTCCGGATGCGACCTCTCCCTCAGGAGTTAGCCCAGGACGAATCTTGCATTTGTTTGCAAAAAGCCAATTCAGCATGAAAAGTCAAAATGTGAAACTGACCTAACATTCGAAAAGTATACATATATCAGGTTCCCCCAGGTTGGGGAAACTGAAAAACCTTGGTTTTCCGGATGCGGACCTCTCTTCGGAATTAGCCAGGAAAGAAATCTTGCATTTGTGGCCAAAAAGCCAATTCCGCATGAAAAGTCAAAAATGTGAACTGACCTGAACTTCCAAAAAGCATTACATATATTGAGATGCCCTCGGGTTGGGAAAACTGAAAAATCATTTGTTTTCACCGGACTTTTTTTCAGGATGCGACCTCTCCCTCAGGAGTTAGCCAGGCGGTATCTCGTATTTGTTGGCAAAAAAGCCAAATTCAGCATGAAAAGTCAAAATGTTGAAACTGACCTCACATCGAAAAGTATACATATATTCAGGTTCCCCCTGGATTGGGGAAACTGAAAAACCATTTGTTTTCCGGATGCGACCTCTCCCTCAGGAGTTAGCCCAGGAAGTATCTTGCATTTGTTTGCAAAAAGCCAATTCAGCATGAAAAGTCAAAATGTGAAACTGACCTCACATTCGAAAAGTATACATATATTCCGGTTCCCCCAGGGTTGGGGAAGGCGAAAAACCATTTGTTTTCCGGATGCGACCTCTCTCTCAGGAGTTAGCCCAGGAAGTATCTTGCATTTGTTTGCAAAAAGCCAATTCAGCATGAAAAGTCAAAATGTGAAACTGACCTCACATTTGAAAAGATTACATATATTCAGGATCCCCCAGGGTTGGGGAAGGCGAAAAACCATTTGTTTTCCAGATGCGACCTCTCCCTCAGGAGTTAGCCCAGGACGTATCTTGCATTTGTTTGCAAAAAGCCAATTCAACATGAAAAGTCAAAATGTGAAACTGACCTCACATTCGAAAAGTATACATATATTCAGGTTCCCCCTAGATTGGGGAAACTGAAAAACCATTTCTTTTCCGGATGCGACCTCTCCCTCAGGAGTTAGCCCAGGACGTATCTTGCATTTGTTTGCAAAAAGCCAATTCAGCATGAAAAGTCAAAATGTGAAACTGACCTCACATTCGAAAAGTATACATATATTCCGGTTCCCCCAGGGTTGGGGAAGGCGAAAAACCATTTGTTTTCCGGATGCGACCTCTCCCTCAGGAGTTAGCCCAGGACGTATCTTGCATTTGTTTGCAAAAAGCCAATTCAGCATGAAAAGTCAAAATGTGAAACTGACCTCACATTCGAAAAGATTACATATATTCAGGTTCCCCCAGGGTTGGGGAAACTGAAAAACCATTTGTTTTCCGGATGCGACCTCTCTCTCAGGAATTAGCCCAGGGCGTATCTCGTATTTGTTGGCAAAAAGCCAATTCAGCATGAAAAGTCAAAATGTGAAACTGACCTCACATTCGAAAAGTATACATATATTCAGGTTCCCCCTGGGTTGGGGAAACTGAGAAACCATTAATTTTCCAGATGCGACCTCTCCCTCAGGAGTTAGCCCAGGAAGTATCTTGCATTTGTTTGCAAAAAGCCAATTCAGCATGAAAAGTCAAAATGTGAAACTGACCTCACATTCGAAAAGTATACAGATATTCAGGTTCCCCCTAGATTGGGGAAACTGAAAAACCATTTGTTTTCCGGATGCGACCTCTCGCTCAGGAGTTAGCCCAGAACGTATCTTGCATTTGTTTGCAAAAAGCCAATTCAGCATGAAAAGTCAAAATGTGAAACTAACCTCACATTCGAAAAGATTACATATATTCAGGTTCCCCCAGGGTTGGGGAAGGCGAAAAACCATTTGTTTTCCAGATGCGACCTCTCCCTCAGGAGTTAGCCCAGGACGTATCTTGCATTTGTTTGCAAAAAGCCAATTCAACATGAAAAGTCAAAATGTGAAACTGACCTGACATTCGAAAAGTATACATATATTCAGGTTCCCCCTAGATTGGGGAAACTGAAAAACCATTTCTTTTCCGGATGCGACCTCTCCCTCAGGAGTTAGCCCAGGACGTATCTTACATTTGTTTGCAAAAAGCCAATTCAGCATGAAAAGTCAAAATGTGAAACTGACCTCACATTCGAAAAGTATACATATATTCCGGTTCCCCCAGGGTTGGGGAAGGCGAAAAACCATTTGTTTTCCGGATGCGACCTCTCTCTCAGGAGTTAGCCCAGGGCGTATCTCGTATTTGTTGGCAAAAAGCCAATTCAGCATGAAAAGTCAAGATGTGAAACTGACCTCACATTCGAAAAGTATACATATATTCAGGTTCCCCCAGGGTTGGGGAAGGCGAAAAACCATTTGTTTTCCGGTGCACCTCTCTCCTCAGAATTACCCAGGAGAATCTTTCTTTGTGGCCAAAAAACCAATTCAGCATGAAGTCAAAATGTGAAACTAGACCTCAACTTCAAAGCTACATATATTGAGATTCCCTCCGTGTTTGGAAACTGAAAACCATATTGTTTTCCGATGCTACCTCCTCCCTCAGGAGTTAGCCTAGGACGTATCTTGCATTTGTTGGCAAAAAGCCAATTCAGCATAAAAAGCCAAAATGTGAAACTGACCTCAACTTCAAAAATCATACATATATTGAGATTCCCTCCGGGTTGGGAAAACTGAAAAACCATTTGTTTTCCGGATGCAACCTCTCCCTCAGGAGTTAGCCCAGGGCGTATCTCGTATTTGTTGGCAAAAAGCCAATTCAGCATGAAAAGTCAAAATGGGAAACTGACCTCACATTCGAAAAGTATACATATATTCAGGTTCCCCCAGGGTTGGGGAAGGCGAAAAACCATTTGTTTTCCGATGCACCGTCTCTCTCAGGAGTTTGCCCAGGGCTTATCTCGTATTTGTTGTCAAAAGCCAATTCAGCATGAAAATTCAAAATGTGACAACTGACCTCCACATTCGAAAAGTTATACATATATTCCGGTTCCCCCAGGGTTGGGGGAAGGCGAAAAACCATTTGTTTTCCGGATGCGACCTCTCTCTCAGGAATTAGCCCAGGAAGTATCTTGCATTTGTTGGCAAAAAGCCAATTCAGCATAAAAAGTCAAAATGTGAAAGTGACCTCACGTTTGAAAAGCCTACATATATTCAGGTTCCCCCCAGGTTGGGTAAGGCGAAAAACCATTTGTTTTCCGGATGCGACCTCTCCCTCAGGAGTTATCCCAGGGCGTATCTCGTATTTGTTGGCAAAAAGCCAATTCAGCATGAAAAGTCAAAATGTGAAACTGACCTCACATTCGAACAGTAACATTTATCCGGTTCCCCCAGGTTGGGTAAGGCGAAAAAACTTTGTTTTCGCGGATGCACCTCTCCTCCTCAGGAGTTATCCCAGGAGTAGCTGCATTTTGTTTCAAAAAGCCAATTCAGATGAAAGTCAAAATGTGAAACTGACCTCACATTCGAAAAGATTACATATATTCAGGATCCCCCAGGGTTGGGGAAGGCGAAAAACCATTTGTTTTCCAGATGCGACCTCTCCCTCAGGAGTTAGCCCAGGACGTATCTTGCATTTGTTTGCAAAAAGCCAATTCAACATGAAAAGTCAAAATGTGAAACTGACCTCATATTCGAAAAGTATACATATATTCAGGTTCCCCCTAGATTGGGGAAACTGAAAAACCATTTCTTTTCCGGATGTGACCTCTCCCTCAGGAGTTAGCCCAGGACGTATCTTGCATTTGTTTGCAAAAAGCCAATTCAGCATGAAAAGTCAAAATGTGAAACTGACCTCACATTCGAAAAGTATACATATATTCCGGTTCCCCCAGGGTTGGGGAAGGCGAAAAACCATTTGTTTTCCGGATGCGACCTCTCTCTCAGGAGTTAGCCCAGGGCGTATCTCGTATTTGTTGGCAAAAAGCCAATTCAGCATGAAAAGTCAAGATGTGAAACTGACCTCACATTCGAAAAGTATACATATATTCAGGTTCCCCCAGGGTTGGGGAAGGCGAAAAACCATTTGTTTTCCAGATGCGACCTCTCCCTCAGGAGTTAGCCCAGGACGTATCTTGCATTTGTTTGCAAAAAGCCAATTCAACATGAAAAGTCAAAATGTGAAACTGACCTCACATTCGAAAAGTATACATATATTCAGGTTCCCCCAGGGTTGGGGAAACTGAAAAACCATTTGTTTTCTGGATGCGACCTCTCTCTCAGGAATTAGCCCAGGAAGAATCTTGCATTTGTTGGCAAAAAGCCAATTCAGCATGAAAAGTCAAAATGTGAAACTGACCTCAACTTCAAAAAGCATACATATATTGAGATTCCCTCCGGGTTGGGAAAACTGAAAAACCATTTGTTTTCCGGATGCGACCTCTCCCTCAGGAGTTAGCCCAGGGCGTATCTCGTATTTGTTGGCAAAAAGCCAATTCAGCATGAAAAGTCAAAATGTGAAACTGACCTCACATTCGAAAAGTATACATATATTCAGGTTCCCCCTGGATTGGGGAAACTGAAAAACCATTTGTTTTCCGGATGCGACCTCTCCCTCAGGAGTTAGCCCAGGACGTATCTTGCATTTGTTTGCAAAAAGCCAATTCAGCATGAAAAGTCAAAATGTGAAACTGACCTCACATTCGAAAAGATTACATATATTCAGGATCCCCCAGGGTTGGGGAAGGCGAAAAACCATTTGTTTTCCAGATGCGGCCTCTCCCTCAGGAGTTAGCCCAGGACGTATCTTGCATTTGTTTGCAAAAAGCCAATTCAACATGAAAAGTCAAAATGTGAAACTGACCTCACATTCGAAAAGTATACATATATTCAGGTTCCCCCAGGGTTGGGGAAGACGAAAAACCATTTGTTTTCAGGATGCGACCTCTCTCTCAGGAATTAGCCCAGGAAGTATCTTGCATTTGTTGGCAAAAAGCCAATTCAGCATGAAAAGTCAAAATGTGAAACTGACCTCACATTCAAAAAGCATACATATATTGAGATTCCCCCCGGGTTGGGAAAACTGAAAAACCATTTGTGTTCCGGATGCGACCTCTCCCTCAGGAGTTAGCCCAGGAAGTATCTTGCATTTGTTTGCAAAAAGCCAATTCAGCATGAAAAGTCAAAATGTGAAACTGACCTCACATTCGAAAAGTATACATATATTCAGGTTCCCCCAGGGTTGGGGAAGGCGAAAAACCATTTGTTTTCCAGATGCGACCTCTCTCTCAGGACTTAGCCCAGGACGTATCTTGCATTTGTTGGCAAAAAGCCAAATCAGCATGAAAAGTCAAAATGTGAAACTGACCTCAACTTCAAAAAGCATACATATATTGAGATTCCCTCCGGGTTGGGAAAACTGAAAAACCATTTGTTTTCTGGATGCGACCTCTCCCTCAGGAGTTAGCCCAGGGCGTATCTCGTATTTGTTGGCAAAAAGCCAATTCAGCATGAAAAGTCAAAATGTGAAACTGACCTCACATTCGAAAAGTATACATATATTCAGGTTCCCCCTGGATTGGGGAAACTGAAAAACCATTTGCTTTCCGGATGCGACCTCTCCCTCAGGAGTTAGCCCAGGACGTATCTTGCATTTGTTTTCAAAAAGCCAATTCAACATGAAAAGTCAAAATGTGAAACTGACCTCACATTCGAAAAGTATACATATATTCAGGTTCCCCCAGGGTTGGGGAAACTGAAAAACCATTTGTTTTCCGGATGCGACCTCTCCCTCAGCCCAGGACGTATCTTGCATTTGTTTGCAAAAAGCCAATTCAACATGAAAAGTCAAAATGTGAAACTGACCTCACATTCGAAAAGTATACATATATTTAGGTTCCCCCAGGGTTGGGGAAACTGAAAAACCATTTGTTTTCCGGATGCGACCTCTCTCTCAGGAATTAGCCCAGGAAGAATCTTGCATTTGTTGGCAAAAAGTAAATTCAGCATGAAAAGTCAAAATGTGAAACTGACCTCACATTCGAAAAGATTACATATATTCAGGTTCCCCCTGGATTGGGGAAACTGAAAAACCATTTGTTTTCCGGATGCGACCTCTCCCTCAGGAGTTAGCCCAGGAAGTATCTTGCATTTGTTTGCAAAAAGCCAATTCAGCATGAAAAGTCAAAATGTGAAACTGACCTCACATTCGAAAAGTATACATATATTCACGTTCCCCCTAGATTGGGGAAACTGAAAAACCATTTGTTTTCCAGATGCGACCTCTCGCTCAGGAATTAGCCCAGGAAGTATCTTGCATTTATTGGCAAAAAGCCAATTCAGCATGAAAAGTCAAAATGTGAAACTGACCTCAACTTCAAAAAGCATACATATATTGAGATTCCCTCCGTGTTGGGAAAACTGAAAAACCATTTGTTTTTCGGATGCGACCTCTCCCTCAGGAGTTAGCCCAGGACGTATCTTGCATTTGTTTTCAAAAAGCCAATTCAACAT
>JALGBA010003974.1:0-32500 GCA_023970755.1 Azemiops feae
GATGGGGTTGGGGTCAGGGTCAAAGTTGGGGTCAGGGTTCGTTGTTGGGGTTGAGGTTAGGGTCGGAGTCTGGGACAAGGACAACGTTGGGGTCGGGATCGGGGTCAGGATTGGGGTTTGGGGTAGGGGTCAGGGTCAGGGTTAGCATCAGGATTAGTGATGGGGTTAGGGTGGGGGTCAATGTCAGGATTGGGGTCGGGGTCAGGGTCAAAGTCGGGGTTGTGGTTGGGATCGAAGTCGTGGTCGGGGTTAGGGTTTGGGTCATGGTCGATGGGTTCAGGGTCGGGGTGTCTGCATTGACCCCAACACCGACCCCGACCCTGACCCCAACCCCGACCCTAACCCTGACACCGACACTGACTTCGATCCCGACCCTGACCCCGACCCCGACATTGACCCAGATCCCGACCCCGACATTGACCCATATCCCGACCCTGACACCATCGACCCCGACCCTGACCCCAACCATGACCCCGACCCTAACCCCGACACCGACACTGACTTCCTATCCCGACCCTGAACCCGACCCCAACATCGACCCCTATCCCGACCCCATCGACCCATATCCCAACCCCGACATCATCGACCCCAACCCTGACCATGACCATGACCCCCGACCCTATCCCAACTTCGTACCTGACCCCAACCCTGACCCTAAACCCAACCATAACCCCAACCTTTTTCTTTCTTTTTCTTTTTTCTTTTTTTTTCGTTTTTTCCCTTTTCCCCTTTTTTCTTTTTCTTTTTTCCTTTCTTTTTTCTTTTTTCTTTTTTCCTTTTTTCTTTTTCCTTTATTTTTTCTTTTCTTTATATTTTCACAGAATAGAAAAAAAGAAAGAAAAAAAGAAAATGAAAAGAAAAAAGAAAAAGAAAAAGAAAAAAAGGAAAAAGGAAAAAAGAAAAAAGAAAAGAAAAAGAAAAAGCAAATGAAAAAAGAAAAAAGAAAAAGAAGAAATTAATAATAAAAAAAGAAAAACGTGAAAATATAAAGAGAAGAAAAAATAAAGAAAAAAGGAAAAAAGAAAAAAGAAAAAAGAAGAAAGATAAAATATGAAAGAGCAAAAAAGTGAAAAAGGAAAAAAGGAAAAATGAAAACAAAACAGGGAAAAAGGGAAAAAGAAAAAAGAAAAAGAAAAGAAAAAGAAAAAGAAAAAAGAAAAAGAAAAAGAAGAAATTAATAAGAAAAAAAGAAAAAAGGAAAAAAAAAAGGAAAGGTAAATTAAAAAGGAAAAAAGAAAAAGAAAAGGAGGATAATCGAAAAAAGAAAAAAATAATAGGAAAAAAAGGAAAATGGAAAAAAAGAAAAAAGGAAAAAAGAAAAAGAAAACAGAAATTAAGAAAAAAAGAAAAAAGTGAAAATATAAAGAAAACAAAAAATAAAGAAAAAAAATGAAATGAAAAAGACAAAGAAAAAAGAAAAAGAAAATGAAAAAAGAAAAAGAAAACAGAAAAAAGAAAAAAGAAACAAAAAAGAGTAAAAGAAAAAAGAAGGGGGGAAAAGAAAAAGAAAATGAAATGAAAAAAGAAAAAGAAAAAAGGAAAATAGAAAAAAGAAAAAAGAAATGAAAAAAGAAAAAGGAAAGAAAAAATAGGGGAAAAAAGAAAAAGAAAAAAGAAAAGGGGAAAAGGAAAAAGAAAAAAGGAAAAAGAAACGAAAAAGGGTAAAAGAAAAAAGAAGGGGGGGAAAGAAAAAGAAAATGAAATGAAAAAAGAAAAAGAAAGAAAACTAGAAAAAAGAAAAAGAAAGGAAAAAAGAAAAAGAAAAAAGGAAAATAGAAAAAAGAAAAAGAGGAAAAAGGAAAAGGAAAAAAGAAAAAGAAGAAATTAATAAGGAAAAAGAAAATAGGAAAAAGAAAATGAAAAAAGAAAAAGAATAAAGGGAAAAAGGGAAAAAAGAAAAAGAAAAAGAAAAAAGGAAAACAAAGAAAAAGGTCGGGGTTTGGGTTGGGGTCGGGGTCGGTGTCGGGATCAATTTCGGTGACGGGATTGGGGTTGAGCTAGGGGTTAGGATTGGGGTCGGGGATGGGGATGGCGTCGGGATCGGGGTCGGGGTTAGGGTCGGAATCGGGGATGGGGTCCAGGTTGGGTTCAGGCTCAAAATCGGGGTCGGGGTTCATTGTCGGGATAGGGGTTAGGGTCAGTGTTGGGTTCGGGGTCATGGTCGTGGTCATGGTCGGGGTCGGGATCAATGTTGGGGTCGGGGTTGGGATTGAAGTCAGGGTCGGGGTTGAGGTTAGTGTCGGGGTCGGGGTCTGGAATGGGGATGAAGTCGGGGTAGAAGTCAGTGTGTGGGTCGTGATTAGGGTCGGGGTCGGGGTTGGGATTGATGTCAAAGTCGGGGTCGGGGTCAGGGGTTGGGGTGCGGTTGTCAGAGTCCGGGGTTATGATTCGCGTTAGGGCGGGTCAGATCGAGGTCGGGTTTCGAGGTTGTGGTCAGGTCGGGGTTAGGGACAGGGTTAGGGTTGGGTTGGGGTTGGGGTGGGTTGGGGTTGGGGTTGGGGTTGGGTTGGGGTTGGGGTCGGGGTCCAGGGTCAGGGTCGGGGTTAGGGTCTGGATTCGGGTTGGGGTCGAAGTCTGTTTAGTGTCGTGTCGGGTCGAAATTGGGGTATGAGTCACAGTCAAAATCAGGGTCCTCAATCAGGGTCGGGTTTAGCGTCGGGGTGTGGTCGGTCGGGGTTGGGGTCAGCGGTGGGTCAGTATCGGGTTAGGATCGAGTAGGTAAAGGGTCAGGGTCGTTGGATCAGGTCATGTCAGGGTTGGGGGTTAGGGTCGGGGTTGGGGTTGGGGTCAGGTCAGGGAGTGAAGTGGGGGTCAGGATCGGGGTTCGGGTTAGGGTTCGGGGTAGGGTCTGGGTCAGGTCGGGTTGGGTCAGGCGGGTTAGATTGTGGTTAGGGTCAGGGTCCATGTTCGTTGGGATCAGGTGTCAGGGCCGGGTTAGGGTCAGGCCGGGTTTAAAGTCTAGGTCGGGTTGGGGTCAGGGTCGGATGAAAGTGATGGTTTGGATGGGGGGGTCGTGTTTGGTTCGATTCGGCTTTCGGGTTCGGGGTCTGGGTCGGGGTCAGGGTCGGGGATAGGGTCAGGGTTAGGGTCGGGGTTAGGCTTGGGGTTGGGGTCAAAGTCGGGGTTAGGGTCTGAGTTAGGATTGGGGTTAGGGTTGGGGTCGATAATCGGGGTCAGGGACGAGGTCCGGGTTGCGGTTCAGGGTCAGGGTCGAAGACGGGGTCAGGGTCAGGGTTAGGGTTGGGGTTATGGTTGAGGTTGGGGTTGGGGTCGGGGTCGAAGTTGGGGTTGGGGTCGGGGTTTCGGTCGGGAACAAAGTCGGGGTGTGGTGTCTGGGTTCGGGGTTGGCATCAGGGTCAGGGTCAGGGTTAGGGTCGGGGTTAGAGTCAGAGTCTGGGTCGGGGTCGAAGATGGGGTTGGCGTTGGGGTCAGGGTTAGGGTCGATGTCAAGGTTGGGGTTCGGGTCAGGGTCTGCGTCGGGGTCAAAGTCGGGGTGTAGGTCACGGTCAAAATCAGGGTCGGGGTTCTGAGTCGGGGTCGTGGTCAGGGTCGTGGTTAGGGTCGGAGTTGGGGTCGGGATTGGGATTGGGGTTAAAGTCAGGGTTCAGGGTCGGGGTTGGGGTTAGGGTCGGGGTTGGAGTCAGTGATGGGGTCAGGGTCAGGTTCAGGCTCAAAATCAGGGTCGGGGTTCGTTGTCGGGATCGGGGTTTGGGTTGGGGTTGGGTTCAGGGTCGAAGTCGGGGTTGGGGTCAAAGTTGGGGTTAGGGTCAGAGTTGGGGTCGGGATCAGGGTCAAAGTCAGGGTCGGGGTTCAGGGTCAGGGTTGTAGTTAGGATTGGGGTCGATGTCGGGGATGGGGTCGATGTCGGGTTCAGGCTCAAAGTCGGGGTCGGGGTTCGTTGTCGGGATCAAGGTTAGGGTCATGGTCGGGGTCGGGGTCGAAGATGGGGTTGGGGTCGGGGTCAGGGTTAGGGTCGATGTCAAGGTTGGGGTTCGGGTCAGGGTCGGTGTCGTTGTCGGTGTCGGGTTCAGGGATGGGATCGAAGATGGGGTCAGTGTCAGGGTTGATGTCGGGGTCGATGTCAGGGTCGTGGTTGGTGTTAGGGTCAGGGTCAGGGTCTGGGATGGGGATGAAGTTGGTATAGGGGTCAGGGTGTAGGTCAGGGTTAGTGTTGGGGTTGGGGTTGGGATCGATGTCGACGTCGGGCTCGGGGTCAGGGCTCGGGGTCAGGGTAAGGGTCGATGTTATGGTTGGGGTCAGGATCGGGGTCGGGGTCAGGGTCAGGGTTGGGGTTAGGGTCAGGGTTGGGATCGAGGTTGGGGTCAATGTCAGGGTCGGGTCTGGATAGGGGTCGGGTTAGAGTTAGGGTAGTTGTGATCGAGGTTTGTTCAAATGTCAGTGTCGGGGGTTGGGATATGGGTCAGGGGTCGGATTAGTGTTATGGTGGGGGTCGGGGTGGGGATGGGATGGGTATGTTGATGGGAATCAGGGGTCAGGATTGGGGTCAAAGTCGGGGTTTGGGGTCGGGTTGGGGTTAGGGTCGGGTCAGGTGTCAAGATATGGTCTGCGTCGGGTCGGTTGGTCGATGGTCGGTGTCGATTCGGGGTCGATGTCCCAGGTCGGGGTCAAGGTCGGGTCAGGTTGGGGTTGGGGTTGGGTTGGGATTGAAGTCAGGGTCGGGTCGGGGTTAGGGTTGGGTCAAGTCTGGACGGGATGAAGTCGTGGTAGGGTCAGGGTATGGGTCAAGGTTAGTGTCCCGGTTCGGGGTTGGGATTGATGTCAAGTCGGGGTCGTGGTCAGGGGTCAGGGTCAGGTTCAGGGTCAGGGTCAGGGTCAGGGTCTGGGTTAGGGTCAGGGTTAGGGTCGGGGTCAGGGTTAGGGTCAGGGTCGGGATCGAGGTGTGTGTCAATGTTGGGGTTGAGGTTGGGGTAGGGGTCGGGGTTAGGGTTAGGGTTAGGGTTAGGGTTGGGGTTGGGGATGTGGACGGGATCGGGGCCAGGGTTGGGATCAGGGTTTGTGTCGGGGTCAGGCTCAAAGTCAAAGAAAAAAAGGAAAATAGAAAAAATAAAAAGAAAGGAAATAAGAAAAGGAAAAAAGAAAAGAAAAAGAAGAAATTAATAAGAGAAAAAAGTAAAAAGTGAAAATATTAAGAAAAGGAAAAAGAAAGGAAAAAGAAAAAAGAAAAAAGAAAGGAAAAAAGAAAAAGAAAAAAGGGAAAAAGAGAAAAAAGGAAAAAGGAAAAAGAAAAAAGGAAAAGAAAGAAAAAGGTCGGGTTTAGGGTCGGGGTTAGGGTCGTGGTTGGGGTTGGGTACGAAGTCGGGGTACGGTCAGGGGTCATGATCGTGGTCGGGGTTGGGGTTGATGGGGTCGATGGGGTTGGGGTCGGGATCGGGGTCGATGATGCGGTTGGGGTCAGCGTCAGGGTTGGGATCGAAGTCAGTGTCGGGGTCAGTGTAGGGGTTAGGGTCGGGGTTAGGGTTGGCATCAGGGTCAGTGTTGGTGTCGGTGTTGGGGTTGAAGATGGGGTCGGGGTCAGGGTCAAAGTTGGGGTCGGGGTTCATTGTCGGGGTCGGGGTTAGGGTCAGGGTCGGGGTCGGTGTCGGTGTTGGGATCAATTTCTGTGACAGGGTTGCAGTTGGGCTCAGGGTTAGGATTGGGCTCGGGATGGGGATGGGATGGGTGTCAGGGATCGGGGTCAAGTCAGGGTTGGGGTCGGGTCTGTGCAGGGTTTAGGGAGGTCGGGATGGGGTCAGAAGTCAGGGTCAAAGTCGGGGTCGGGGTTCGTTGTCGGGTCGGGGTTGGTCGGGGTCAGGATCAATTTGGGCTCGGGGTTCGGATCGGCTCGGGTTGGTTTTTGGGATTGGGTCGGATGGGGATGGGGTCAGGGTTTGGATCAAAGTCCAGGGTCAGGGTCGGGTCTGGGTCAGGGTTAGGGCCGGGGTCAGGGTTGGGGTTGGGGTCAGGGTCAGGGTCAAAGTTGCGGGTTGGGGTTGGGGTCAGGGTCAGGGTCAAAGTTGGGGTTCATTGTCAGGGTCGGGGTTATGGTCGGGTGTGGGACGGGGACGAAGTCAGGGTCGGGGTCGAGGTCGGGGTCGGGGACGATGTTGGGATCAGGGTCGGGGGTCACGTTCGGGTTTGGAGTCAGGGTCGAAGACGGGGTCAGGGTTAGGGTTGGGGTTAGGGTTGAGGTTGAAAAAATAGAAAAAAGAAAAAGAAAGAAAAAAATAATAGGAAAAAAAAGGAAAATGGAAAAAGGAAAAAAGGAAAAAAGAAAAAGAAAAAAGAAAAAAGAAAAAGAAAGAAAAAAGGAAAAGGAAAAAAGAAAAAGGGAGAAGAAAAAGAAAAAAGTAATTAATAAGAAAAAAAGAAAAAAGTGAAAATATAAAGAAAAGAAAAAATAAAGAAAAAAATGAAATGAAAAGAAAAAGAAAAAGAAAAAAGAAAAAGAAAAGGAAAAAAGAAAAAAGAAAAAAGAAAAAAGAAAAAGGAAAGAAAAAATAGGGGGAAAAGGAAAAAGGGAAAAGAAACAGAAAAGGGTAAAAGAAAAAAGAAGGGGGGAAAAGAAAAAGAAAATGAAATGAAAAAAGAAAAAGAAAAAACGAAAATAGAAAAAAGAAAAAGAAAGGAAAAAAGAAAAAGGAAAAAGGAAAAGAAGAAATTAATAAGAAAAAAGAAAATAGGGTTAAAATTGGGGTATGGGTCCCAGTCAAAGTCAGGGTTGGGGTTCGGGGTTGGGGTTCGGGGTCGGTGGTCGGGGTCAGGGTCGCAATCAGTGTCGGGGTTAGGGTCGGGGTTGTGGTCGGGATCAGGATTGGGTTCAAAGTCGGGGTCAGGATTCAGGGTTGAGGTCGGGGTTAGGGTTGGAGTCGGGGATGGGGTCCGGGTCAGGTTCAGGCTCAAAATCGGGGTCGGGGTTCATTGTCGGGATTGGGGTTAGGCTCAGGGTCGGGTTTGGGGTCGTGGTCGGGATCGGGGTCGGGATTAATGTCGGGGTTGGGGTTGGGATCAGGGTCGGGGTTGGGTTTGAAGTCAGGGTCGGGGTCGGGGTTGAGGTTAGGGTCAGGGTCGTTGTCTGGGACGGGGATGAAGTCGGGGTAGAGTCGTGATTAGTGTCGGGGTCGGGGTTGGGATTGATGTCAAAGTCGGCAGGGTCAGGGGTCGGGGTCAGGGTCGGGGTTAGGGTCGGAGTCGGGGATGGGGTCCAGGTTGGGTTCAGGCTCAAAATTGGGGTCGGGGTTCATTGTCGGGATTGGGGTTAGGATCATGGTCGGGTTCGGGGTCATGGTCATGGTCGGGGTCATGGTCGGGGTCGGGGTTGGGATCAATGTTGGGGACGATGTTGGGGTCAGGGTCGGGGGTCGCATTCGGGTTTGGGGTCAGGGTCGAAGACGGGGTCAGGGTTGGGGTTAGGGTTGAGGTTGAAAAAATAGAAAAAAGAAAAAGAAAGGAAAAAAGAAAAAGTAAAAAGTAAAAGAAGAAATTAATAAGAAAAAAGAAAATAGGAAAAAGAAAATGAAAAACAGAAAAACAGAAAAAAGGAAAACTAATACAAAAAAGAAAAAAAGGAAAAAAGGAAAATAGAAAAAATAAAACAGGAATAAGAAAAAGAAGAAAAAAGAAAAGGAAAAAAAGAAAAAAGGGAAAAAAGGAAAAAGAAAAAAGGAAATCAAAGAAAAAGGTCGGGGTTTGGGTCGGGGTCGGGGTTGGTGTCGGGATCAATTTTGGTGTTGGGGTTGGGGTTGAGCTAGGGGTTAGGATTGGGGTCGGGGTTGGAGATGGGGATGGTGTCGGGATCGGGGTCAAAGTCAGGGTTGGGGTAGGGGTTGGGGTCAGGGTTAGGGCAGGGGTCGGGGTTGGGGTTCGTTCTCGGGGTCGAGGTTAGGGTTGGGGTCGGGGTCGGAATCAGGGCCAAAGTCAGGGTCGGGGTCTGGGTCAGGGTTAGGGCCAGGGTTGGGGTTGGGGATGGGGTCAGGGTCAAAGTCGGGGTTGGGGTTCGTTCTCAGGGTCGAGGTAAGGGTTGGTGTCGGGGTCGGAATCGGGGTCAAAGTCAGGGTCGGGGTCTGGGTCAGGGTTAGGGCCAGGGTTGGCGTTGGGGATGAAGTCAGGGTCAGGGTCAAAGTTGGGGTCGGGGTTCATTGTCAAGGTCGGGGTTAGGGTCGGGTGTGGGATGGGGACGAATTCGGGGTTGGGGTCGGGGTCGAGGTCGGGGTCGGGGACGAAGTTGGGGTCAGGGTTGGGGGTCCGGTTTGGGTTTGCGGTCAGGGTCGAAGACGGGGTCAGGGTCAGGGTTAGGGTTGGGGTTAGGGTTGAGGTTGAAAAAAGTGAAAATATAAAGAAACCAAAAAATAAAGAAAAAAAATGAAATGAAAAAGAAAAAGAAAAAGAAAAAACAAAATGAAAAAACAAAAAGAAGAAAACAGAAAAGGGAAAAGGGAAAAAGGAAAAGAAAGGAAAAAAGGAAAAGAAAAAAGGAAAATAATAAGGAAAAGAAAATGAAATGAAAAAGAAAAAGAAAAAAGAAAATGAAAAAAGAAAAAGAAAAAAGAAAAGGGAAAAGGGAAAAAGGGAAAAGGGAAAAGGAAAAAGGAAAAAGGAAAAAGGAATAACAGACGAAAAAGGGAAAAAGAAAAAAGAAGAAATTAATAAGAAAAAAGAAAATAAGAAAAAGAAAATGAAAAAGAAAAAAGGAAAAGTAATACAAAAAAGGAAAAAAGAAAAAAAGGAAAATAGAAAAAAGAAAAAGAAAGGAAAAAATAAAAATAAAAAAAGGAAAATGGAAAAAATAAAAAGAGAGGAAAAAGAAAAAGGAAAAAAGAAAAAGAAGAAATTAATAAGAAAAAAGAAAATAGGAAAAAGAAAATGAGAAACAGAAAAAAGGAAAAGTAATACAAAAAAGGAAAAAATAAAAATAAAGGAATATAGAAAAAATAAAAAAGGAATAAGAAAAAGAAAAAGAAGAAAAAAGAAAAGGAAAAAAGAAAAAGAATAAAGGAAAAAAGGGGAAAAAGAAAAAAGAAAAAAGGAAAACAAAGAAAAAGATTGGGGTTTGGGTCGGGGTCGGGGTCGGGGTCGGGATCAATTTCGGTGTCAGGGTTGGGGTTGAGCTAGGGGTTAGGATAGCGGTCCGGGTTGGGGATGGGGGTGGCGTTGGGATCGGGGTCAGTGTTAGGGTAGGGGTCGGGGTTGGGGATGAGGTCGGGGTCAGGGTCAAAGTCGGGGTGGGGGTTCATTGTCGGGGTCGAGGTTAGGGTTGGGGTTGGTGTCAGATACGGGGTCAAAGTCAGGGTCGGGTTTGGGGTTCATTGTCGGGGTGTGGGTCAGGGTTACGGCCGGGGTCAGGGTTGGGGATGGGATCAGGGTCAGGCTCAAAGTTGGGGTCGGGGTTCGTTGTCGAAGTCGGGGTTAGGGTTGGGGTCGGGATCGGGGTCAAAGTCAGGGTCGGGGTTGGGGTCTGGGTGTGGGTCAGGGTTAGGGCCGGGGTCGGGGTTGGGGATGGGGTCAGGGTCAGGGTCAAAGTTGGTTCGGGGTTCGTTGTTGGGGTCGGGGTTAGGGTCGGGGTCTGGGACAGGGACGAAATCGGGTTTCGGGTCGGGGTCGAGGTTGGGGTCAGGGACGAAGTTGGGGTCAGGGTCGGGGGTCGGGTTCGGGTTCGGGGTCAGGTTCGAAGACGGGGTCAGGGTCAGGGTTAGGGTTGGGGTTAGGGTTGAGGTTGAAAAAAGTGAAAATATAAAGAAACCCAAAAATAAAGAAAAAATAATGAAAAAGAAAAAGAAAAAAGAAAATGAAAAGGGAAAAGGGAAAAGGGAAAATGGAAAAAGGAATAAGAAACGAAAAAGGGGAAAGGAAAAAAGAAGACGGGGGAAAAGAAAATGAAATGAAAAAAGAAAAAAGAAGAAAAATAGAAAAAAGAAAAAAGGAAAAGAAAGGAAAAAAGGAAAAGAAAAAAAGGAAAGTAATAAGGAAAAGAAAATGAAATGAAAAAGAAATAGAAAAAAGAAAAAAAGAAAGAAAAAAAGAAAATGAAAAGAAAAAAGAAAAAGAAAAAGAAAAAAGGAAAAAGGAAAAAAGAAAAAAGAAAAGAAAAAGAAAAAGCAAATGAAAAAAGAAAAAAGAAGAAAAAATTAATGATAAAAAAAGAAAAAAGTGAAAATATAAAGAGAAGAAAAAAGAAAGAAAAAAGAAAAAAAGAAAAAAGAAAGAAATGGTCGGGGTTGGGGTCAGGGTTCGTTGTCTGGGTCGGGGTGTTTGAAGGGGACGAAGTCGGGGTTGAGGTCAGGGTCGAGGTCGGGGATGAAGTTGGGGTCAGGGTCGGGGGTCGGGTTTGGGTTCGGGGTCAGGGTGGAAGACGGGGTCAGGGTCAGGGTTAGGGTTGGGTTTAGGGTTGTGGTTGAAAAAAGTGAAAATATAAAGAAACCAAAAAATAAACAAAAAAGTGAAATTAAAACAAAAGAAAAAGAAAAAGAAAAAAGAAAAAGAAAAAAGAAAAGGGAAAAAGGAATAAGAAACAAATAAGGGGAAAAGAAAAAAGAAGAGGGGAAAAAAGAAAAGGAAAATGAAATGGAAAAAAAGAAAAGAAAAAGGAAAATAGAAAAAAGAAAAAAGAAAAAGAAAGGAAAAAAGGAAAAGAAAAAAGGAAAGTAATAAGGAAAACAAAATGAAATGAAAAAGGAAAATGAAAAAAGAAATAGAAAAAAGAAAAAAAAGGAAAGGAAAAGAAAAAAGAAAAAGAAAAAAAGGAAAAAGAAAAAGAAAAAACAAATGAAAAAAGAAAAAAGAAAAAGAAGAAATTAATAATAAAAAAAGAAAAAAGTGAAAATATAAAGAGAAGAAAAAATAAAGAAAAAAGGAAAAAAGAAAAAGAAAAAAGAAGAAAGATAAAATATGAAAGAGCAAAAAAGAGAAAAAGGAAAAAAGGAAAAATAAAAACAAAACAGGGAAAAAGGGAAAAAGAAAAAAGAAAAAGAAAAGGAAAAGAAAAAGAAAAAAGAAAATGAAAAAAGAAAAAAGAAAAAGAAAAAAGAAAAGGGAAAAGGGAAAAGGGAAAAGGGAAAAAGGAAAAAGGAATAAGAAACAAAAAAGGGAAAAAGAAAAAAGAGGTGGAAAAAAGAAAAAGAAAATGAAATGAAAAAAGAAAAAAGAAAAAAAATAGAAAAAAGAAAAAGAAAGGAAAAAAGGAAAAGAAAAAAAGGAAAGCAAGAAGGAAAAGAAAATGAAATGAAAAAGAAAAAGGGAAAAAAGAAAGAAAGAAAAAAGAAAATGAAAAGAAAAAAGAAAAAGGAAAAAGGAAAAATAGAAAAATGAAAAATAATAGGAAAAAAGAAAAAGGAAAGAAAAAATAAGGGGAAAAAGAAAAAGGAAAAAAGAAAAAGAAGAAATTAATAAGAAAAAAGAAAAAGGGAAAAAAGGGAAAAAGGGAAAAAAGGAAAAAGAAAAAAGGAAAACAAAGAAAAAGGTCGGGGTTTGGGTCGGGGTCGGTGTTGGGATCAATTTCGGTGTCGGGGTTGGGGTTGGGCTCGGGGTTAGGATTGGGCTCGGGGTTGGGGATGGGGATGACGTCGGGATCGTGGTCAAAGTCAGTGTTGGGGTCGGGGTCGGGGTCGGGCTCAGGGTTTGGGCAGGGGTCGGTGTTGGGGATCGGGTCGGGGTCAGTGTCAAAGTAGGGGTGGGGGTTTGTTGTCGGGGTCAAGGTTAGGGTCGGGGTCTGGTCAGGGTTAAGGCCGGGGTCGGGGTTGGGGATGGGGATGGGGTCAGGGTCAGGGTCAAAGTTGGGGTCGGGGTTCGTTGTTGGGCTTGGGATTAGGATCGAGGTGTGGGATGGGGACGAAGTTGGGGTCAGGGACGGGGGTCGGGTTCGGGTTCAGGGTCAGGGTGGAAGATGGTATCAGGGTCAGGGTTAGGGTTGGGGTTAGGGTTGAGGTTGAAAAAAGTGAAAATATAAAGAAACAAAAAAATAAACAAAAAAATGAAATTAAAAGAAAAAGAAAAAAGAAAAAAGAAAAAAGAAAAAGGAAAATAGAAAAAAGAAAAAGAAAGGAAAAAAGGAAAAATGAAAACAAAACAGGGAGAAAAGGAAAAAGGAAAAAGAAAAAGAAAAGAAAAAAGAAAAAGGAAAGGTAAATTAAAAAGGGAAAAAGAAAAAGAAAAGGAGGATAACCGGGGAAAAAAAGAAAAAATAATAGGGAAAAAAAGGAAAATGGAAAAAAGGAAAAAGGAAAAAAGAAAAAAGGAAAAAAAATGAAAAAAGAAAAAGAAGGGAAAAAAGGAAAAGAATAAAAGGAAAATAATAAGGAAAAGAAACTGAAATGAAAAAGAAAAAGGGAAAAAGAAATAGAAAAAAGAAAAAAGAAAAGAAAAAAAGAAAAAAAGAAAAGGAAAAGAAAAAAGAAAAAGAAAAAGGAAAAAGGGAAAAGGAAAAAGAAAAAAGAAAAGAAAAAGAAAAAGCAAATGAAAAAGAAAAAAAAAGAAAAAGAAGAAATTAATAATAAAAAAAGAAAAAAGTGAAAATATAAAGAGAAGAAAAAATAAAGAAAAAAGGAAAAAAGAAAAAAGAAAAAAGAAGAAAGGAAAAATATGAAAGAGCGAAAAGGAAAAAAAGGAAAAAAGGAAAAATGAAAACAAAGCAGGGAAAAAAGAAAAAAGGAAAAAGAAAAGGGAAAAGGGAAAAAGGAAAAAGGAATAAGAAACGAAAAAGGGAAAAAGAAAAAAGAAGAGAGAGAAAAAAGAAAAAGAAAATGAAATGAAAAAAGAAAAAAGAAAAAAAAATAGAAAAAAGAAAAAAGAAAAAAGAAAAAAGAAAAAGAAAGGAAAAAGGAAAAGAAAAAAAGGAAAGTAATAAGGAAAAGAAAATGAAATGAAAAAAAAAGGAAAAAAGAAAAAAGAAAAAGAAAAAAGAAAAAAGAAAGAAAAAAGAAAATGAAAAGAAAAAAGAAAAAGAAAAAAGGAAAAAAGAAAAAAGAAAAGGGTAAAAGAAAAAAGAAGGGGGAAAAAGAAAAAGAAAATGAAATGAAAAAAGAAAAAGAAAAAGAAAAAAGGAAAATAGAAAAAAGAAAAAAGAAAAAGAAAGGAAAAAAGAAAAAGAAAAAAGGAAAATAGAAAAAAAGAGAGGAAAAAGAAAAAGGAAAAAAGAAAAAGAAGAAATTAATAAGAAAAAAGAAAATAGGAAAAAGAAAATGAAAAACAGAAAAAAGGAAAAGTAATAAAAAAAGGAAAAAAGAAAAATAAAGGAAAACAGAAAAAATAAAATAAGAATAAGAATAAGAAAAAGAAGAAAAAAGAAAAGGAAAAAAGAAAAAGAAAAAAGGGAAAAAGGGAAAAAAAGGGAAAAAGGGAAAAAAGGAAAAAGGAAAAAGGAAAAAGGAAAACAAAGAAAAAGGTCGGGGTTTGGGTCGGTGTCGGTGTCTGTGTCGGGATCAATTTCGGTGTCGGGGTTTGGGTTGAGCTAGGGATTAGGATTGGGGTCGGGGTCGGGGATGGCATCGGGATCAGGGTCAAAGTCAGGGTTGGGGTCGGGGTCGGGGTCAGTGTTAGGGTAGGGTCGGGTTGGGGATGGGGGTCCGGTCAGGGTCAAGTCGGGGTGGGGTTCGTTGTCGGGGTCAAGTTAGGTCGGGGTTAGGTTTCGTGGTTTAATGTCTGGTCGGTGTCCGATGTTGGGGTCGGGTCAGGGTAGGGCCGGTGTCGGGTTTGGGAATGGGTCGTGTCAAATTGGGATCAGGGTCATTGTCTGTGCCGGGTGTACGTCGGGTTGTTGGATGGGGACGAGTCGGGGGTTGAGGTCGAGGTCGGGGTCGGAAATAAGTTTGGGGTCAGTTCGCGGTTCGGGTTCAGGTTCAGATCGGGGTCAACGGTCGAATACGGGGTCAGGGTCAGGTTAGGGTTGGTATTAGGTTTGATGCTGAAAAAAGTGAAATATAAATAAACCAAAAAAATAAAGAAAAAAAATTAATGAACAGAAAGAAAATGATAAAAAGAAAAAAAAAAGAAAGAGGGAAAGGGAAAAGGAAAAGAAAAGGGGGATAAGCGAAAAAAGAAAAAAAATAAAAGGAGAAAAAAGGAAAATGTAAAAAAGGAAAAAGGAAAAAAGAAAAAGTAAGAAAAAAGAAAAAGGGAAATAGAAAAAAGAAAAAAGAAAATGAAATGAAAAAAGAAAAAAGAAAAAAAAATAGAAAAAAGAAAAAAGAAAAAAGAAAAAAGAAAAAGAAAGGAAAAAAGGAAAAGAAAAAAGAAAAAAGAAAGAAAAAAAGAAAAGAAAAAAGAAAAAAGAAAGAAAAGGAAAAAAGGAAAAAGGAAAAAAGGAAAAAGAAAAAAGAAAAGAAAAAGAAAAAGCAAATGAAAAAAGAAAAAAAAGAAAAAGAAGAAATTAATAATAAAAAAGAAAAAAAAAGTAAAAGAAAATGAAAAACAGAAAAAAGTGAAAATATAAAGAGAAGAAAAAATAAAGAAAAAAGGAAAAAAGAAAAAAGAAAAAAGAAAGAAAGGGTCGAGGTTGGGGATGGGGTAGGGGTCAGGGTCAAAGTTGGGGTCGGGGTTCATTGTCGGGGTCGGGGTGTGGGAAGGGGATGAAGTCGGGGTTGAGGTCAGGGTCGAAGTCGGGGTCGGGGATGAAGTTGGGGTCAGGGTCGGGGGTCGGGTTCGGGGTCAGGGTGGAAGACGGGGTCAGGGTCAGGGTCAGGGTTAGGGTTGGGGTTTGGGTTGAGGTTGAAAAAATTGAAAATATAAAGAAACCAAAAAATAAAGAAAAAAAATGCAATGAAAAAGAAAAAGAAAAAAGAAAAAAGGAAATGAAAAAAGAAAAAGAAAAAAGAAAAGTAATAATAGGAAAACAGAAAAAGTAAAGAAAAAATAGGGGAAAAAAGAAAAAAGAAAAGGGAAAAGGGAAAAAGAAAAAAGGAAAAAGAAACGGAAAAGGGTAAAAGAAAAAAGAAGGGGGGGGGAAGAAAAAGAAAATGAAATGAAAAAAGAAAAAAAAAGGAAGAAAGAAAAAGGAAAAAGAAAGGAAAAAAGAAAAAGAAAGGAAAAAGAAAAAGGAAAAAAGAAAAAGGAAAAAAGAAAAAGAAGAAATTAATAAGAAAAAAGAAAATAGGAAAAAGAAAATGAAAAACAGAAAAAAGGAATAGTAATACAAAAAAGGAGAAAAAGGGGGAAAAAGGGAAAAAAGGAAAATAGAAAAATTAAAAAAGGAATAAGAAAAAGAAAAAGAAGAAAAAAGAAAAGGAAAAAAGAAAAAGGAAAAAGGAAAAAGGAAAAAACGGAAAAAAGGAAAAAGGAAAAAGGAAAAAGGAAAAAGGAAAACAAAGAAAAAGGTCAGGGTTAGGGTCGTGGTTAGGGTCGTGGTTGGCGTCGGGTACGAAGTCGAGGTAGGGTCGGGGGTCATGGTCGTGGTCAGGCTTGGGGATGGGGTCAGTGTCGGGGATAGGGTGGGGGTTAGGGTCAGGGTCGGTGTCGGTGTCGGGGTTTGGGTCGGGGTCAGGGTCGGGGTTAGGGTCAGGGTTAGTGTTGGGGTTAGGGTCAGGGTTAGTGTCGGGGTTTGGGTCGGAGTCCGGGTCAGTGTTAGGGCAGGGGTCGGGGTTGTGGATGGGGTCGGGGTCAGGGTCAAAGTCGGGGTTGGGGTTCATTGTCAGGGTCGAGGTTAGGGTTGGGGTCGGGGTCGGATACAGGGTCAAAGTCAGGGTCGGGGTCTGGGTCAGCGTTAGGGCCGGGGTCAGGGTTTCTTTTTCCTTTTTTCTTTTTCCCTTTTTCTTTTTTCTTTTTCTTTTTTCCTTTTTCCTTTTTTCCATTTTCCTTTTATTTTTTTTCCTTTTTTTGATTATCCTCCTTTTCTTTTCCTTTTTGCCTTTTTAATTTACCTTTCCTTTTCTCTTTTTCCTTTTCTTTTTTTTTTCCTTTTTCCTTTTTTTCTTATTAATTTCTTCAAAGTCAGAGTCGGGGTCTGGGTCACGGTTAGGGCCGGGGTCAGGGTTTGGGGATGGGATCAGGGTCAAGTTCGGGTCGGGGTTCGTTGTCGGGGTTGGGGTTGGGGTCGGGGTGTGGGATGGGGACGAAAATAGAAAAAAAAAGAAAAAGAGAGGAAAAAGAAAAAGGAAAAAAGAAAAAGAAGAAATTAATAAGAAAAAAGAAAATAGGAAAAAGAAAATGAAAAACAGAAAAAAGGAGAAGTAATACAAAAAAGGAAAAAAGAAAAAAAAGGAAAATAGAAAAAATAAAAAAGGAATAAGAAAAAGAAAAAGAAGAAAAAAGAAAAGGAAAAAAGAAAAAGAAAAAAGGGAAAAAGGGAAAAAAGGAAAAAGGAAAAAGGAAAAAAAAGAAAAAGATCGGGGTTTGGGTCGGTGTCGGCGTCGATGTCGGGATCAATTTCGGTGTCGGGGTTTGGGTTGAGCTAGGGATTAGGATTGGGGTCGGGGTCGGGGATGGGGATGGCATCGGGATCGAGGTCAAAGTCAGGGTTGGGGTCAAGGTCGGGGTCGGGGTGAGGGTTAGGGCAGGGGTCGGGGTTGGGGATGGGGTCAGGGTCAGGGACAGGGTCACGGTCAAAGTCGGGGTGGGGGTTCGTTGTCGGGTTCGAGGTTAGGGTTGGGCTCGGGGTCAAAGTCAGGGTCGGGGTCAGGGTCAGGGTCTGGGTCGGGGTCAGGCTCAGGCTCAGGGTTAGGGTTAGGGCAGGGGTCAGGGTTGGGGATGGGGTCTGGGTCAGGGTCAAAGTCGGGGTGGTGGTTCGTTGTCGGGGTCGAGGTTAGGGTTGGGGTCGGGGTCGGGATCAAGGTCAAAGTCAGGGTTGGGGTCGGGGTCAGGGATAGGGCCGGGGATGGGGTCGGGGTCAAAGTCAGGGTGGGGGTTCATTGTCGGGGTCAAGTTAGGGTGGGGTCGGGTTCGGGATCGGGTCAAAGTCGGGGTCGGGGTCTCGGTCAGAGTTAGGGCCGGGGTCGGGGATGGGGATGGGGTCAGTGTCAGAGTCAAAGTTGGGGTTGGGGTTCGTTGTCAGGGTCGGGGTTAGGGTCGGGGTGTGGGATGGGGATGAAGTCGGGGTTGGGGTCGGGGTCGAGGTCGGGGTCGGGGATGAAGTTGGGGTCAGGGTCGGGGGTCGGGTTCGGGTTCGGGGTCAGGGTCAGGGTCAGGGTTAGGGTTGGGGTTAGGGTTGAGGTTGAAAAAAGTGAAAATATAAAGAAACCAAAAAATAAAAAAAAATGAAATGAAAAAGAAAAAGAAAAAAGAAAATGAAAAAAGAAAAAGAAAAAGAAAAAAGAAAATGAAAAAAGAAAAAGAAAAAAGAAAAGGGAAAAGGGAAAAGGGAAAAGGGAAAAAGGAAAAAGGAAAAAGGAAAAAGTAATAACAAACGAAAAGGGAAAAAGAAAAAAGAAAAAGAAAGGAAAAAAGGAAAAGAAAAAAGGAAAGTAATAAGGAAAAGAAAATGAAATGAAAAAGAAAAAGGAAAAAAGAAATAGAAAAAAGAAAAAAAAGAAAGAAAAAAGAAAATGAAAAGAAAAAAGAAAAAGAAAAAGAAAAAAAGGAAAAAGGAAAAAAGAAAAAGAAAAGAAAAAGAAAAAGCAAATGAAAAAAGAAAAAAAAGAAAAAGAAAAAGAAAAAAAGGAAAAAGGAAAAAAGAAAAAAGAAAAGAAAAAGAAAAAGCAAATGAAAAAAGAAAAAAAAGAAAAAGAAGAAATTAATAATAAAAAAAGAAAAAAGTGAAAAGATAAAGAGAAGAAAAAATAAAGAAAAAAGGAAAAAAGAAAAAAGAAGAAAGGAAAAATATGAAACAGCGAAAAAGAGAAAAAGGAAAAAAGGAAAAATTAAAAAAAGAAAAGAAAAAGAAAAAGCAAATGAAAAAGAAAAAAAGAAAAAGAAGAAATTAATAATAAAAAAAGAAAAAAGTGAAAAGATAAAGAGAAGAAAAAATAAAGAATAAAGGAAAAAAAGAAAAAAGAAAAAAGAAGAAAGGAAAAATATGAAAGAGCGAAAAAGAGAAAAAGGAAAAAAGGAAAAATGAAAACAAAACAGGGAAAAAGGGAAAAAGAAAAAAGAAAAAGAAAACAAAAAGAAAAAGAAAAAAAGAAAAAGAAAAAGAAAAAGAAGAAATTAATAAGAAAAAAAGGAAAAAGGAAAAAGGAAAAGAAAAGAAAAAAGAGAAAAGGAAAGGTAAATTAAAAAGGGAAAAGGAAAAGAAAAGGGGGATAAGCGAAAAAAGAAAAAAAATAAAAGGAGAAAAAAGGAAAATGTAAAAAAGGAAAAAGGAAAAAAGAAAAAGTAAGAAAAAAGAAAAAGGGAAATAGAAAAAAGAAAAAAGAAAATGAAATGAAAAAAGAAAAAAGAAAAAAAAATAGAAAAAAGAAAAAAGAAAAAAGAAAAAAGAAAAAGAAAGGAAAAAAGGAAAAGAAAAAAGAAAAAAGAAAGAAAAAAAGAAAAGAAAAAGAAAAAGAAAAAGGAAAAAAGGAAAAAGGAAAAAAGGAAAAAGAAAAAAGAAAAGAAAAAGAAAAAGCAAATGAAAAAAGAAAAAAAAGAAAAAGAAGAAATTAATAATAAAAAAGAAAAAAAAAGTAAAAGAAAATGAAAAACAGAAAAAAGTGAAAATATAAAGAGAAGAAAAAATAAAGAAAAAAGGAAAAAATTAAAAAGAAAAAAGAAAGAAAGGGTCGAGGTTGGGGATGGGGTAGGGGTCAGGGTCAAAGTTGGGGTCGGGGTTCATTGTCGGGGTCGGGGTGTGGGAAGGGGATGAAGTCGGGGTTGAGGTCAGGGTCGAAGTCGGGGTCGGGGATGAAGTTGGGGTCAGGGTCGGGGGTCGGGTTCGGGGTCAGGGTGGAAGACGGGGTCAGGGTCAGGGTCAGGGTTAGGGTTGGGGTTTGGGTTGAGGTTGAAAAAATTGAAAATATAAAGAAACCAAAAAATAAAGAAAAAAAATGCAATGAAAAAGAAAAAGAAAAAAGAAAAAAGGAAATGAAAAAAGAAAAAGAAAAAAGAAAAGTAATAATAGGAAAACAGAAAAAGTAAAGAAAAAATAGGGGAAAAAAGAAAAAAGAAAAGGGAAAAGGGAAAAAGAAAAAAGGAAAAAGAAACGGAAAAGGGTAAAAGAAAAAAGAAGGGGGGGGGAAGAAAAAGAAAATGAAATGAAAAAAGAAAAAAAAAGGAAGAAAGAAAAAGGAAAAAGAAAGGAAAAAAGAAAAAGAAAGGAAAAAGAAAAAGGAAAAAAGAAAAAGGAAAAAAGAAAAAGAAGAAATTAATAAGAAAAAAGAAAATAGGAAAAAGAAAATGAAAAACAGAAAAAAGGAATAGTAATACAAAAAAGGAGAAAAAGGGGGAAAAAGGGAAAAAAGGAAAATAGAAAAATTAAAAAAGGAATAAGAAAAAGAAAAAGAAGAAAAAAGAAAAGGAAAAAAGAAAAAGGAAAAAGGAAAAAGGAAAAAACGGAAAAAAGGAAAAAGGAAAAAGGAAAAAGGAAAAAGGAAAACAAAGAAAAAGGTCAGGGTTAGGGTCGTGGTTAGGGTCGTGGTTGGCGTCGGGTACGAAGTCGAGGTAGGGTCGGGGGTCATGGTCGTGGTCAGGCTTGGGGATGGGGTCAGTGTCGGGGATAGGGTGGGGGTTAGGGTCAGGGTCGGTGTCGGTGTCGGGGTTTGGGTCGGGGTCAGGGTCGGGGTTAGGGTCAGGGTTAGTGTTGGGGTTAGGGTCAGGGTTAGTGTCGGGGTTTGGGTCGGAGTCCGGGTCAGTGTTAGGGCAGGGGTCGGGGTTGTGGATGGGGTCGGGGTCAGGGTCAAAGTCGGGGTCGGGGTTCGTTGTCGGGGTCGAGGTCAGGGTGTGGGTGTCGGGGTTCGGGTCGGGGGGTCAGGGTCGGTTTGGGTCAGGGTCCAGGGGAGTGTGGGTAGGGTCAGGGTTAGTGCGGGGTTTGGGTCGGAGTCCGGGTCAGTGTTAGGGCAGGGGTCGGGGTTGTGGATGGGGTCGGGGTCAGGGTCAAAGTCGGGGTTGGGGTTCATTGTCAGGGTCGAGGTTAGGGTTGGGGTCGGGGTCGGATACAGGGTCAAAGTCAGGGTCGGGGTCTGGGTCAGCGTTAGGGCCGGGGTCAGGGTTTCTTTTTCCTTTTTTCTTTTTCCCTTTTTCTTTTTTCTTTTTCTTTTTTCCTTTTTCCTTTTTTCCATTTTCCTTTTATTTTTTTTCCTTTTTTTGATTATCCTCCTTTTCTTTTCCTTTTTGCCTTTTTAATTTACCTTTCCTTTTCTCTTTTTCCTTTTCTTTTTTTTTTCCTTTTTCCTTTTTTTCTTATTAATTTCTTCAAAGTCAGAGTCGGGGTCTGGGTCACGGTTAGGGCCGGGGTCAGGGTTTGGGGATGGGATCAGGGTCAAGTTCGGGTCGGGGTTCGTTGTCGGGGTTGGGGTTGGGGTCGGGGTGTGGGATGGGGACGAAAATAGAAAAAAAAAGAAAAAGAGAGGAAAAAGAAAAAGGAAAAAAGAAAAAGAAGAAATTAATAAGAAAAAAGAAAATAGGAAAAAGAAAATGAAAAACAGAAAAAAAAAGTAATACAAAAAAGGAAAAAAGAAAAAAAAGGAAAATAGAAAAAATAAAAAAGGAATAAGAAAAAGAAAAAGAAGAAAAAAGAAAAGGAAAAAAGAAAAAGAAAAAAGGGAAAAAGGGAAAAAAGGAAAAAGGAAAAAGGAAAAAAAAGAAAAAGATCGGGGTTTGGGTCGGTGTCGGCGTCGATGTCGGGATCAATTTCGGTGTCGGGGTTTGGGTTGAGCTAGGGATTAGGATTGGGGTCGGGGTCGGGGATGGGGATGGCATCGGGATCGAGGTCAAAGTCAGGGTTGGGGTCAAGGTCGGGGTCGGGGTGAGGGTTAGGGCAGGGGTCGGGGTTGGGGATGGGGTCAGGGTCAGGGACAGGGTCACGGTCAAAGTCGGGGTGGGGGTTCGTTGTCGGGTTCGAGGTTAGGGTTGGGCTCGGGGTCAAAGTCAGGGTCGGGGTCAGGGTCAGGGTCTGGGTCGGGGTCAGGCTCAGGCTCAGGGTTAGGGTTAGGGCAGGGGTCAGGGTTGGGGATGGGGTCTGGGTCAGGGTCAAAGTCGGGGTGGTGGTTCGTTGTCGGGGTCGAGGTTAGGGTTGGGGTCGGGGTCGGATCAAGGTCAAAGTCAGGGTTGGGGTCGGGGTCAGGGATAGGGCCGGGGATGGGGTCGGGGTCAAAGTCAGGGTGGGGGTTCATTGTCGGGGTCAAGGTTAGGGTTGGGTCGGGGTCGGGATCGGGGTCAAAGTCGGGGTCGGGGTCTCGGTCAGAGTTAGGGCCGGGGTCGGGGATGGGGATGGGGTCAGTGTCAGAGTCAAAGTTGGGGTTGGGGTTCGTTGTCAGGGTCGGGGTTAGGGTCGGGGTGTGGGATGGGGATGAAGTCGGGGTTGGGGTCGGGGTCGAGGTCGGGGTCGGGGATGAAGTTGGGGTCAGGGTCGGGGGTCGGGTTCGGGTTCGGGGTCAGGGTCAGGGTCAGGGTTAGGGTTGGGGTTAGGGTTGAGGTTGAAAAAAGTGAAAATATAAAGAAACCAAAAAATAAAAAAAAATGAAATGAAAAAGAAAAAGAAAAAAGAAAATGAAAAAAGAAAAAGAAAAAGAAAAAAGAAAATGAAAAAAGAAAAAGAAAAAAGAAAAGGGAAAAGGGAAAAGGGAAAAGGGAAAAAGGAAAAAGGAAAAAGGAAAAAGTAATAACAAACGAAAAGGGAAAAAGAAAAAAGAAAAAGAAAGGAAAAAAGGAAAAGAAAAAAGGAAAGTAATAAGGAAAAGAAAATGAAATGAAAAAGAAAAAGGAAAAAAGAAATAGAAAAAAGAAAAAAAAGAAAGAAAAAAGAAAATGAAAAGAAAAAAGAAAAAGAAAAAGAAAAAAAGGAAAAAGGAAAAAAGAAAAAGAAAAGAAAAAGAAAAAGCAAATGAAAAAAGAAAAAAAAGAAAAAGAAAAAGAAAAAAAGGAAAAAGGAAAAAAGAAAAAAGAAAAGAAAAAGAAAAAGCAAATGAAAAAAGAAAAAAAAGAAAAAGAAGAAATTAATAATAAAAAAAGAAAAAAGTGAAAAGATAAAGAGAAGAAAAAATAAAGAAAAAAGGAAAAAAGAAGAAAGAAGAAAGGAAAAATATGAAAGAGCGAAAAAGAGAAAAAGGAAAAAAGGAAAAATTAAAAAAAGAAAAGAAAAAGAAAAAGCAAATGAAAAAGAAAAAAAGAAAAAGAAGAAATTAATAATAAAAAAAGAAAAAAGTGAAAAGATAAAGAGAAGAAAAAATAAAGAATAAAGGAAAAAAAGAAAAAAGAAAAAAGAAGAAAGGAAAAATATGAAAGAGCGAAAAAGAGAAAAAGGAAAAAAGGAAAAATGAAAACAAAACAGGGAAAAAGGGAAAAAGAAAAAAGAAAAAGAAAACAAAAAGAAAAAGAAAAAAAGAAAAAGAAAAAGAAAAAGAAGAAATTAATAAGAAAAAAAGGAAAAAGGAAAAAGGAAAAGAAAAGAAAAAAGAGAAAAGGAAAGGTAAATTAAAAAGGGAAAAGGAAAAGAAAAGGGGGATAAGCGAAAAAAGAAAAAAAATAAAAGGAGAAAAAAGGAAAATGTAAAAAAGGAAAAAGGAAAAAAGAAAAAGTAAGAAAAAAGAAAAAGGGAAAAAGAAAAAAAAAGAAATTAATAAGAAAAAAAGAAAAAAGTGAAAATATAACCAAACCAAAAAAAAGAAAAAAAATGAAATGAAAAATAATAATAATAATAATAGGAAAAAAGAAAAGGGAAAAGAGAAAAAGAAAAAAGGAAAAAGAAACCGAAAAGTGTAAAAGAAAAAAGAAAAGGGGGAAAGAGAAAAAGAAAATGAAATGAAAAAAAAAGGAAAATAGAAAAAAGAAAAAAGAAAAAAGAAAAAGAAAGGAAAAAAGAAAAAGAAAAAAGGAAAATAGAAAAAATAAAAAGAGAGGAAAAAAAGGAAAAAAGAAAAAGAAAAAATTAATAAGAAAAAAGAAAATAGGAAAAAGAAAATGAAAAACAGAAAAAAGGAAAAGTAATACAAAAAATAAAAAAATAAAAAAATAAAAAAGGAATAAGAAAAAGAAGAAAAAAGAAAAGGAAAAAAGAAAAAAAAAAGGGAAACAAAGAAAAAGTCGGGGTTTGGGTCGGGGTCGGGGTCAGTGTCGGGATCAATTTCGGTGTCGGGGTTGGGGTTGAGCTAGAGATTAGGATTGGGGTCAGGTTTGGGGATGGAGATGGCGTCGGGATCGGGGTCAAAGTCAGGGTCGGGTCGGGGTCGGGGTCAGTGTTAGGGCAGGGGTCGGGGTTGGGGATGGGGTCGGGGTCAGGGTCAAAGTTGGGGGTGGGGTTCATTGTCGGGGTCGAGGTTAGGGTTGGAGTCGGGGTCGGATACGGGGTCAAAGTCAGGGTCGGGGTCTGGGTCAGGGTTAGGGCCGGGGTCAGGGTTGGGGATGGGATCAGGGTCAGGGTCAAAGTTGGGGTTGGGGTTCGTTGTTGGGGTTGGGGTTAGGGTCGGGGTGTGGGATGGGGATGAAGTCGGGGTTGGGGTCGGGGTCGAGGAAAAGAAAAAAAGGAAAGTAATAAGGAAAAGAAAAAAAGAAAAAGAAGAAATTAATAAGAAAAAAAGAAAAAAGGAAAAAGAAAAAGAAAAGGAAAAAGGAAAGGTAAATTAAAAAGGGAAAAACAAAAACAAAAGGAGGATAATTGAAAAAAAAGAAAAAAATAATAGGGAAAAAAAAGAAAAATGGGAAATAGGAAAAAGGAAAAAAGAAAAAGAAAAAAGAAAAAAAAAGAAAAAAGAAAAAGGGAAAAAGAAAAAGGGAAAAAAGAGAAAAATAATAAAAGGAAAAAAAAAAGGAAAAGGAAAGAAAAAATAGGGGGGGAAAGGAAAAGAAAAAAGAAAAAAGAAAATGAAAAAAGAAGAAAAAGAAAAAGAAATTAATAAGAAAAAAAGAAAAGGAAAAAGAAAAAGAAAAGAAAAAAAGGAAAAAGGAAAGGTAAATTAAAAAGGAAAAAAGAAAAAGAAAAGTTGGATAATCGAAAAAAGAAAAAAATAATAGGGAAAAAAAAGGAAAATGGAAAAAAGAAAAAGAAAAAAGAAAAAGAAAGAAAAAAGAAAAAGGGAAAAAGGGAAAAAGAAAAAAGAAAAAAGAAAAAATATATAATAATAATAGGAAAAAAGAAAGGAAAGAATAAATAGGGGGAAAAGAAAAAGAAAAAAGAAAAGGGGAAAGGGAAAAGGAAAATAGAAAAAAGAAAAAGATAAAAGGAAAATAGGGAAAAGAAAAAGAAAGGGAAAAAGAAAAAGAAAAGAAGGAAAATAGAAAAAATAAAAAAGAGGAAAAAGAAAAAGGAAAAAAGAAAAAGAAGAAATTAATAAGAAAAAAGAAAATACGAAAAAGAAAATGAAAAACAGAAAAAAGGAAAAGTAATATAAAAAATAAAAAATAAAAAAAAAGGAAAATAGAAAAAATAAAAAAGGAATAAGAAAAAGAAGAAAAAAGAAAAGGAAAAAAGAAAAAGAAAAAAGGGAAAAAGGGAAAAAGAAAAAAAGAAAAAAGGAAAAGAAAGAAAAAGGTCGGGGTTTGGGTCGGGGTCGGGGTTAGGGCCGGGGTCGGGTTTGGGGATGGGGTCAGGGTCAGGGTCAAAGTTGGGGTCGGGGTTCATTGTCAGGGTCGGGGTTAGGGTCAGGGTGTGGGACGGGGACGAAGTCGGGGTTGGGGTCGGGGTCAAGGTCAGGGTCGGGGACGAAGTTGGGGTCAGGGTCAGGGTTAGGACTGAGGTTGAAAAAAGTGAAAATATAAAGAAAACAAAAAATAAAGGAAAAAAATGAAATGAAAAAGAAAAAGAAAAAAGAAAATGAAAAAAGAAAAAGAAAAAAGAAAAGGGAAAAGGAAAAAAGAAAAAGAATAAGAAAAAGAAGAAATTAATAAGAAAAAAGAAAAAAGAAAAAGAAAAGGAAAAAGGAAAAAGGAAAGGGAAATTAAAAAGGGAAAAAGAAAAAGAAAAGGAGGATAATCGAAAAAAGAAAAAATAATAGGGAAAAAAAAGGAAAATGGAAAAAAGGAAAAAGGAAAAAAGAAAAAGAAAAATAATAATAGGAAAAAAGAAAAAGGAAAGAAAAAATAAGGGGAAAAAGAAAAAGGAAAAAAGAAAAAGAAGAAATTTAATAAGAAAAAAGAAAAGGAAAAAGGAAAAAGAAAAAAGGGAAAAAGGGAAAAAAGAAAAAAGGAAAAAGGAAAACAAAGAAAAAGGTCAGTGTTTGGGTCGGGGTCGGTGTTGGGATCAATTTCGGTGTCGGGGTTGGGGTTGGGCTCGGGGTTAGGATTGGGCTCGGGGTTGGGGATGGGGATGGCATCGGGATCGGAGTCAAAGTCAGTGTTGGGGTCGGGGTCGGGGTCAGGGTTTGGGCAGGGGTCAGTGTTGGGAATGGGGTCGGGGTCAGGGTCAAAGTAGGGGTGGGGGTTCATTGTCGGGGTCAAGGTTAGGGTCGGGGTCTGGGTCAGGGTTAAGGCCAGGGTCGGGGTTGGGGATGGAGATGGGGTCAGGGTCAGGGTCAAAGTTGGGGTCGGGGTTTGTTGTCGGGCTTGGGATTAGGCTCGAGGTGTGGGACGGGGACGAAGTCGGGGTTGGGGTCGGGGTCGAGGTCGGGGTCGGGGACGAAGTTGTGGTCAGGGTCGGGGGTCGGGTTCGGGTTCGGGGTCAGGGTGGAAGACGGTGTCAGGGTCAGGGTTAGGGTTGGGGTTAGGGTTGAGGTTGAAAAAAGTGAAAATATAAAGAAACAAAAAAATAAACAAAAAAATGAAATGAAAAAGAAAAAGAAAAAAGAAAAAGAAAAAAGAAAAAGAAAAAAGAAAAGAAAAGAAAAAAAGGAAAAAGGAAAGGTAAATTAAAAAGGAAAAAAGAAAAAGGAAAAGAATAAGGAAGAAAATGAAATGAAAAAGAAAAAAGGAAAAAAAGAAATAGAAAAAGAAAGAAAAGAAAGAAAAACGAAAAGGAAAGGAAAAAGAAAAGAAAAAGAAAAAAGGGAAAAAAGGAAAAAAGGAAAAAGAAAAAAGAAAAGAAAAAGAAAAAGCGAATGAAAAAAAGAAAGGGGTCGGGTTAGGATGGAGTGGGGGGGGTCAGGGTCTGGGTCAGGGTCAAAGTTTGGGTGGGGGTTCGTTGTCGGGGTCGAAGTTAGGGTCGGGGGTCAGGGTCAGGGTCGGGGTCGGGGTCAGGGTCAGGATTACGGCAGGGGTCGGTCGGAGTCAGGGTCAGGGCAGGGTCAGGGGTCAGGGTACAGGGGTTCAGGGTCCGGTCAGGGTTTTAGGTTACGTTTAGGGCAGGGGTCGGGGTTGGGGATGGGGGCAGGGTCAGGGGTTAGGGTTAGGGTTAGGGTGGGGGTTCATTGTCGGGGTCAATGTTAGGGTTGGGGTCGGGGTCGGGATTGGGGTCAAAGTCGGGGTTGGGGTCTGGGTCTGGGTCAGGGCCGGGGTCGGGGTTGGAGATGGGGTCAGTGTCAGAGTCAAAGTTGTCAGGGTCGCTGTTAGGGTCGGGGTCGGGGTTGGGGTCGGGGTCGAGGTCGGGGTCAGGGACAAAGTTGGGGTCAGGGTCGGGGGTCGGGTTTGGGTTCGGGGTCAGGGTCAGGGTCGAAGACGGGGTCAGGGTCAGGGTTATGGTTGGTGTTAGGGTTGAGGTTGCAAAAAGTGAAAATATAAAGAAACCAAAAAATAAAGAAAAAAATGAAATGAAAAAGAAAAAGAAAAAAGAAAAGAAAAGAAAAAAAGGAAAAAGGAAAGGTAAATTAAAAAGGAAAAAAGAAAAAGAAAAGGAGGATAATCGAAAAAAGAAAAAAATAATAGGGAAAAAAAAGGAAAATGGAAAAAAGAAAAAGAAAAAAGAAAAAGAAAGAAAAAAGAAAAAGGGGAAAAGGGAAAAAGATAAAGAAAAAAATTAATAAGAAAAAAAGAAAAAAGTGAAAATATAAAGAAAACAAAAAATAAAGAAAAGAATGAAATGAAAAAGAAAAAGAAAAAAGAAAAAAGAAAAAAGAAAAATAATAATAGGAAAAAAGAAAACGGAAAGAATAAATAGGGGAAAAAAGAAAAAGAAAAAAGAAAAAAGAAAAGGGGAAAGGGAAAAAGAAAAAAGGAAAAAGAAACGAAAAAGGGTAAAAGAAAAAAGAAGGGGGGAAAAGAAAAAGAAAATGAAATGAAAAAAGAAAAAGAAAAAAGGAAAATAGAAAAAAGAAAAAGAAAGGAAAAAACAGAAAAAAACGAAAATAGAAAAAATAAAGAGAGGAAAAAGAAAAAGAAAAAAAGAAAAAGAAGAAATTAATAAGAAAAAAGAAAATGAAAATGAAAAAAAGAAAAAAGAAAAAAAAAGAAAAAAGAAAAAAGAAAGAAAAAAGAAAAAAGAAAAAAGAAAAATAATAATAGGAAAAAAGAAAACGGAAATTATAAATAGGGGGGAAAAGAAAAAGAAAAAATAAAAGGGGAAAAAAGAAAAAAGGAAAAAGAAAAAAGAAGGGGGAAAAAGAAAAAGAAAATGAAATGAAAAAAGAAAAAGAAAAAAGGAAAATAGAAAAAAGAAAAAGAAAAAGAAAGGAAAAAAGAAAAAAGAAAAAGAAAGGAAAAAAGAAAAAGAAAAAAGAAAAAGAAAAAAAGGAAAATAGAAAAAATAAAAAGAGAGGAAAAAGAAAAAGTAAAAAAGAGAAAGAAGAAATTAATAAAAAAGAAAATAGGAAAAAGAAAATGAAAAACAGAAAAAAGGAAAAGTAATACAAAAAAGGAAAAAAGGGGGGAAAAGGAAAATAGAAAAAAGAAAAAATGAATAAGAAAAAGAAAAAGAAAAAAGAAAAGGAAAAAAGAAAAAGAAAAAAGAAATTAATAAGAAAAAAAGAAAAAAGTAAAAAATATAAAGAAAACAAAAAATAAAGAAAAAAAATGAAATGAAAAAGAAAAAGAAAAAAGAAAAAGGAAATGAAAAAAGGAAAAGAAAAAAGGAAAATAGGAAAAAAAGAAGAAGAATAGGAAAAAGGAAAAGGAAAGAAAAAATGGGGGAAAAAGAAAAAGGAAAAGGAAAAGGGGAAAGGGAAAAAGAAAAAAGGAAAAAGAAACAAAAAAAGAAAAAGAAAAAAGAAAAGGGAAAAGGAAAAAAGAAAAAGAAAAAAGAAAAGGGAAAAGGAAAAAAGAAAAAGAAAAAGAAGAAATTAATAAGAAAAAAGAAAAAAGGAAAAAGAAAAAGAAAAAAGAAAAAGAAAGAAAAAAGAAAAAGGGAAAAGGGGAAAAAGAAAAAGAAAAAGAAAAAGAAAAAAGAAATTAATAAGAAAAAAAGAAAAATGTGAAAATATAAAGAAAACAAAAAATAAAGAAAAAAATGAAATGAAAAAGAAAAAGAAAAAAGAAAAAGAAAAAGAAAAAAGAAAAAGAAAAAGAAAAAAGAAAAAAGAAAAAAGAAAAAAGAAAAAAGAAAAAAGAAAAAAGAAAAAAGAAAAAAGAAAAAAGAAAAAAGAAAAAAGAAAAAAGAAAAGGGAAAAAGAAAAAGAAAAAAGGGAAAAAGGGAAAAAGGGAAAAAGGGAAAAAGGGAAAAAAGGAAAAAAGGAAAAAAGGAAAAAGGAAAAGAAAGAAAAAGGTCGGGGTTAGGGTTGAGGTTAGGGTCGTGGTTGGCATCGGGTACGAAGTCGGGGTAGGGTCGGGGGTCGTGGTCATGCTCGGGGTCAGGGTTGGGGTCGATGGGGTCGGGGTCGATGGGGTCGGGGTCGGGGTCAATGTCGGGATCGGGATCGGGGTCGGGGTCGGGATCGAAGTCAGTGTCGGGGTCTGTGATGGGATTAGGGTCGGGGTGTCTGCATTGACCCCAACCCCGACCCCGACCCTGACATTGATCCCAACCCCGATCACAATCCCGACATCGACTCCGACCATCACCCCAACAGTAACCTTGACCCTATCCCCGACCCCGACTCCGACCCCGACCCCGACCCTGACCCTGACCCCGACCCTAACCCCGACCCTTTTTTTTTTTTTCTATTTTCCTTTGTTCATTTTCTTTTTTCATTTCATTTTCTTTTTCTTTTTTCCTTTTTTCTCTTGTTTTTGTTTTTTCTTTTTCCCTTTTCCCTTTTCCTTTTTGTTTTCATTTTTCGTTTTCTTCTTTTCCCCTTTTTCTCTTTTTCATTTTCTTTTTCCTTTTTTCTTCTTTTTTTCTTTTTCTTTTTTCATTTGCTTTTTCTCTTTTCTCTTTTCCTTTTTTCTATTACTTTTCCTTTTTTCTTTTTCTTTTTCATTTCATTTTCTTTTTCCTTTTTTATTTTTTCTATTTTCCTTTTTTCCTTTTTCCTTTTTTCCTTTTTTTTCTTTTTTCATTTGCTTTATCCTATTATGTTTTCATTTTTCTTTTTTCTATTATCCTTTTGTCTTTCTCTTTTCTCTTTTTCCATTTTCCCTTTTCTTTTTCTTTTTTCCTATCAGAAATCCTTACCACACCCCTGGCTCCAAGTGGACATGAGTCAGTGAGTTCACAGGTGGCTGGATTTAATCAAGGAACTTCTGAAATGCTTTTAGTTACATAAGCAACAAACAAAGTCAGTGCTGGGACGCCTACAAGCGCCTTACATATACATTCCCCAGCTGGGCCCCACCCCAACCCCCCTAACCAGGATCCAGTATGCGCAGTGATAAGAACAGCTAGGAAGGATGCGCTGCAGTCTCCCAGCTCTGTGAACGTCCCTGCATCGGTCAGCTGCTCGTCGGGCCGCGCTGCAGGCTTCCGGCTTCCTGCTGGTTCCCAGTGCCAAAAAGCTGTTTGGTGGCCTGGCCGTGGAACCAGTCAGCTGTTTGGCGGGATGACCGTGGAGCCGACGAACACGCTGCCACGCTCTGCCCATGGACAGGCCAGGTACAAAAAGAGAGGGAAGGTCTGTCGGCGCATATTGCTGGTCTCCTCCGCCGCCCCAGATGCTGTTCTCACCCCCTCCACTCACCCGTTAGTTTCGAGCCTAGAGGGGCTTGACAGGCGGCCCCCTCTACCAGGGCTCCACCTGGAAGGCAAGTAGAAACATGTGGTTAAGCATGGGATGTGATGGATGATACAGCCAAACCCCCCTTTGGCTTATGAGGGCACCGATGGTGGAAACGCCGCAATAACTGGGGGGCTTTTATGTTTGCTTCCCCCTCCCAGGAGGCCTCCGTCACAGGGTACCCCTTCCATCATACCAAGTACTGCAAATGACCCCGTTGGGTACGGGAGTCTAGCACCTCCTGGATCTCGTAGTAGTCCCCTACGACAGGACCTGGTAGCTGTTCCTTTTTTTCTTTCTTTTTCATTTTCTTTTTCTTTTTCCTTTTTTGTTTTCTGTTTCCTATTAATTTTTTATTTTTTGTTTTTTCCCTTTTCTTTTTCTCTTTTTCCCTTTTCCCTTTTCTTTTCCTTCTTGTTTTTCACTTTTTCATTCTGACCCCGACCCCCAACCCTGACCCCAACTTCGTCCCCGACCCCGACCTCGACCCCGACCCCAACCCCGACTTCATCCCCGTCCCACACCCCGACCCTAACCCTAACCCTGACCGTAACCCCGATGTCTTTTTTCTCTTTCCTTCTTCCTTTTTCTTTTTTTCCCCATTTTTTCTTTCTTTTTTCTTTTTCCTATTATTATTATTCTTTTTTTCCTGTTTTCCTTTTTCCTTTTTCTTTATTCATTTTCTTTTTCTTTTTTCTTTTTCTTTTTCATTTCATTTTTTTCTTTATTTTTTGTTTTCTTTATATTTTCACTTTTTTCTTTTTTTCTTATTAATTTCTTTTTTCTTTTTCTTTTTTCCTTTTTCTTTTTTCCTTTTTCTTTTTTCCATTTTCTTTTTTCTTTTTCTTATTATTTTTTTCTTTCTTTTTCTTTTTCTTTTTTCCTTTTTCCTTTTTTCCATTTTCTTTTTCCTATTATTTTTTTCTTTTTTCTTTTTTCTATTATTCTCCTTTTCTTTTTCTTTTTCCCTTTTTAATTTAGATCAGGGTTAGGGTCGGGGTTAGGGTCGAGGTTGGGGTTGAAGTCGGGGTATGGGTCAAGGTCAAAGTCAGGGTCGGGATTTGGGGTCACAGTAAAGGTCAGGGTTGGGGGTAGGGTCAGGGTTAGTGTCGGGGGTAGGGTCGGGGTCAGGGACAAAGTTGGGGTCGGGGTCGGGGTTTGGTTATGGGGTTTGGGTTGGGGTCAGGGTCAAAGTTGGAGTTGGGGTCGAAGTCGGGGTTAGGGTTTGGGTTAGGATTGGAGTTAGGGTTGCGGTTGATAATTGGGGTCGGGGACGAGGTCCGGGTCAGGGTTCAGGGTCAGGGTCAAAGACGGGGTCGGGGTCAGGGTTAGGATCGGGGTTAGGGTTGAGGTTGGGGTTGGGGTCAGGGTCGAAGTCAGGGTCAGGGTTCGGGGTCGGGGTAGGAGTTACTGTTGGGGTTAGGGTCGGGGTCGGGATCGCGGTTGGGAACAAAGTTGGGGTAGGTGTCTGCATTCGGGGTCGGGAATGGGGTTAGGGTCAAAGTGAGGGTCGGGGTTAGGGTCAAGGTCAGGGTTGGGGTCGAAGTCAGGGTATGGGTCATGGTCAAAGTCAGGGTCAGGATTTGGGGTTGCGGTAAAGGTCAGGGTTGTGGGTAGGGTCGGGGTTGGGGTCAGGATCGGGATCGGGGTCAAAGTCGGGGTCGGGGTTCAGGGTCGGGGTCAGGGTCAGGGTTAGGGTTGGGGTTGGTGTCGGGGATGGTGTCATGGTTGGGTTCAGGCTCAAAATCGGGATCGGTGTTCGTTGTCGGGATCGGGGTTAGGGTTGGCGTCAGGTTCAAGGTCGAAGTCGGGGTTGGGGTTGAAATCGGGATTAAGGTCGGGGTTGGGGTCGGGATCGAGATCAGGGTCAACGTCGGGGTCGGGGTGGATGGTCAGGGTCGGGGTCAGGCGTAGGGTTGGGGTTGGGGTTGGGATCGGGATTGGGGTCAAAATCGGGGTCGGTGTTTGTTGTCAGGATCAGGGTTAGGGTCGGGGTCGATGTCGGGGATGGGGTCGGGGTCGGTTTCAGGCTCAAAGTCGTGATCGGGGTTCATTGTCGGGATCAAGGTTAGGGTTTGGTGTCGTGTCGGGTTTGGGGTCGGGTTCAGGTCGGGTTAGGGTCGTTAGTGTTGGGGTGTAGGGTCAGGGTTAGTGTCGGGGTTTGGGTCGGAGTCCGGGTCAGTGTTAGGGCAGGGGTCGGGGTTGTGGATGGGGTCGGGGTCAGGGTCAAAGTCGGGGTTGGGGTTCATTGTCAGGGTCGAGGTTAGGGTTGGGGTCGGGGTCGGATACAGGGTCAAAGTCAGGGTCGGGGTCTGGGTCAGCGTTAGGGCCGGGGTCAGGGTTTCTTTTTCCTTTTTTCTTTTTCCCTTTTTCTTTTTTCTTTTTCTTTTTTCCTTTTTCCTTTTTTCCATTTTCCTTTTATTTTTTTTCCTTTTTTTGATTATCCTCCTTTTCTTTTCCTTTTTGCCTTTTTAATTTACCTTTCCTTTTCTCTTTTTCCTTTTCTTTTTTTTTTCCTTTTTCCTTTTTTTCTTATTAATTTCTTCAAAGTCAGAGTCGGG
>JALGBA010003974.1:37500-63963 GCA_023970755.1 Azemiops feae
GTTAGGATTGGGCTCGGGGTTGGGGATGGGGATGGCATCGGGATCGGAGTCAAAGTCAGTGTTGGGGTCGGGGTCGGGGTCAGGGTTTGGGCAGGGGTCAGTGTTGGGAATGGGGTCGGGGTCAGGGTCAAAGTAGGGGTGGGGGTTCATTGTCGGGGTCAAGGTTAGGGTCGGGGTCTGGGTCAGGGTTAAGGCCAGGGTCGGGGTTGGGGATGGAGATGGGGTCAGGGTCAGGGTCAAAGTTGGGGTCGGGGTTTGTTGTCGGGCTTGGGATTAGGCTCGAGGTGTGGGACGGGGACGAAGTCGGGGTTGGGGTCGGGGTCGAGGTCGGGGTCGGGGACGAAGTTGTGGTCAGGGTCGGGGGTCGGGTTCGGGTTCGGGGTCAGGGTGGAAGACGGTGTCAGGGTCAGGGTTAGGGTTGGGGTTAGGGTTGAGGTTGAAAAAAGTGAAAATATAAAGAAACAAAAAAATAAACAAAAAAATGAAATGAAAAAGAAAAAGAAAAAAGAAAAAGAAAAAAGAAAAAGAAAAAAGAAAAGAAAAGAAAAAAAGGAAAAAGGAAAGGTAAATTAAAAAGGAAAAAAGAAAAAGAAAAGGAGGATAATCGAAAAAAGAAAAAAATAATAGGGAAAAAAAAGGAAAATGGAAAAAAGAAAAAGAAAGAAAAAAGAAAAAGGGAAAAGAAAAAAGAAAAAGGAAAATAGAAAAAAGAAAAAGAAAGGAAAAAATGAAAAGAAAAAAAGGAAAAGAATAAGGAAAAGAAAATGAAATGAAAAAGAAAAAGGAAAAAAGAAATAGAAAAAAGAAAAGAAAGAAAGAAAAAAAGAAAAGGAAAAGAAAAAGAAAAAGAAAAAAAGGAAAAAGGAAAAAAGGAAAAAGAAAAAAGAAAAGAAAAAGAAAAAGCAAATGAAAAAAAGAAAGGGGTCGGGGTTGGGGATGGGGTCGGGGTCAGGGTCAGGGTCAAAGTCGGCGTGGGGGTTCATTGTCGGGGTCGAGGTTAGGGTTGGGGTCGGGGTCAAAGTCAGGGTCGGGGTCAGGGTCAGGGTCGGGTCGGGGTGGGTCAGGGTCGGAGTCAGGGGTCAGGGTCAGGGTCAGGGTCAGGGTTAGTTAGGGCAGGGGTCGGGGTTGGGGATTGGGTCTGGGTCAGGGTCAAAGTCAGGGTGGGGGTTCGTTGTCAGGGTCGAGGTTAGGGTTGGGGTCGGGGTCGGGATCAAGGGTCAAAGTCAGGGTAAGGGTCAGGGTCGGGGTCGGGTCAGGGTTAGGGTTAGGTTAGGGCAGGGGTCGGGGTTGGGGATGGGGTCGGGTCAGGGTCAAAGTCAGGTGGGGTTCATTGTCGGGGTCAATGTTAGGGTTGGGGTCGGGGTCGGGATTGGGGTCAAAGTCGGGGTTGGGGTCTGGGTCTGGGTCAGGGCCGGGGTCGGGGTTGGAGATGGGGTCAGTGTCAGAGTCAAAGTTGTCAGGGTCGCTGTTAGGGTCGGGGTCGGGGTTGGGGTCGGGGTCGAGGTCGGGGTCAGGGACAAAGTTGGGGTCAGGGTCGGGGGTCGGGTTTGGGTTCGGGGTCAGGGTCAGGGTCGAAGACGGGGTCAGGGTCAGGGTTATGGTTGGTGTTAGGGTTGAGGTTGCAAAAAGTGAAAATATAAAGAAACCAAAAAATAAAGAAAAAAATGAAATGAAAAAGAAAAAGAAAAAAGAAAAGAAAAGAAAAAAAGGAAAAAGGAAAGGTAAATTAAAAAGGAAAAAAGAAAAAGAAAAGGAGGATAATCGAAAAAAGAAAAAAATAATAGGGAAAAAAAAGGAAAATGGAAAAAAGAAAAAGAAAAAAGAAAAAGAAAGAAAAAAGAAAAAGGGGAAAAGGGAAAAAGATAAAGAAAAAAATTAATAAGAAAAAAAGAAAAAAGTGAAAATATAAAGAAAACAAAAAATAAAGAAAAGAATGAAATGAAAAAGAAAAAGAAAAAAGAAAAAAGAAAAAAGAAAAATAATAATAGGAAAAAAGAAAACGGAAAGAATAAATAGGGGAAAAAAGAAAAAGAAAAAAGAAAAAAGAAAAGGGGAAAGGGAAAAAGAAAAAAGGAAAAAGAAACGAAAAAGGGTAAAAGAAAAAAGAAGGGGGGAAAAGAAAAAGAAAATGAAATGAAAAAAGAAAAAGAAAAAAGGAAAATAGAAAAAAGAAAAAGAAAGGAAAAAACAGAAAAAAACGAAAATAGAAAAAATAAAGAGAGGAAAAAGAAAAAGAAAAAAAGAAAAAGAAGAAATTAATAAGAAAAAAGAAAATGAAAATGAAAAAAAGAAAAAAGAAAAAAGAAAAAAAAAGAAAAAAGAAAAAAGAAAGAAAAAAGAAAAAAGAAAAAAGAAAAATAATAATAGGAAAAAAGAAAACGGAAAGTATAAATAGGGGGGAAAAGAAAAAGAAAAAATAAAAGGGGAAAGGGAAAAAGAAAAAAGGAAAAAGGAAAAAGAAAAAAGAAGGGGGAAAAAAGAAAAAGAAAATGAAATGAAAAAAGAAAAAGAAAAAAGGAAAATAGAAAAAAGAAAAAAAAAGAAAGGAAAAAAGAAAAAAGAAAAAGAAAGGAAAAAAGAAAAAGAAAAAAGAAAAAGAAAAAAAGGAAAATAGAAAAAATAAAAAGAGAGGAAAAAGAAAAAGAAAAAAGAAAAGAAAAGAAAAAAAGGAAAAAGGAAAGGTAAATTAAAAAGGAAAAAAGAAAAAGAAAAGGATAATCGAAAAAAGAAAAAAATAATAGGGAAAAAAAAGGAAAATGGAAAAAAGAAAAAGAAAAAAGAAAAAGAAAGAAAAAAGAAAAAGGGGAAAAGGGAAAAAGATAAAGAAAAAAATTAATAAGAAAAAAAGAAAAAAGTGAAAATATAAAGAAAACAAAAAATAAAGAAAAGAATGAAATGAAAAAGAAAAAGAAAAAAGAAAAAAGAAAAAAGAAAAATAATAATAGGAAAAAAGAAAACGGAAAGAATAAATAGGGGAAAAAAGAAAAAGAAAAAAGAAAAAAGAAAAGGGGAAAGGGAAAAAGAAAAAAGGAAAAAGAAACGAAAAAGGGTAAAAGAAAAAAGAAGGGGGGAAAAGAAAAAGAAAATGAAATGAAAAAAGAAAAAGAAAAAAGGAAAATAGAAAAAAGAAAAAGAAAGGAAAAAACAGAAAAAAACGAAAATAGAAAAAATAAAGAGAGGAAAAAGAAAAAGAAAAAAAGAAAAAGAAGAAATTAATAAGAAAAAAGAAAATGAAAATGAAAAAAAGAAAAAAGAAAAAAGAAAAAAAAAGAAAAAAGAAAAAAGAAAGAAAAAAGAAAAAAGAAAAAAGAAAAATAATAATAGGAAAAAAGAAAACGGAAAGTATAAATAGGGGGGAAAAGAAAAAGAAAAAATAAAAGGGGAAAGGGAAAAAGAAAAAAGGAAAAAGGAAAAAGAAAAAAGAAGGGGGAAAAAAGAAAAAGAAAATGAAATGAAAAAAGAAAAAGAAAAAAGGAAAATAGAAAAAAGAAAAAGAAAAAGAAAGGAAAAAAGAAAAAAGAAAAAGAAAGGAAAAAAGAAAAAGAAAAAAGAAAAAGAAAAAAAGGAAAATAGAAAAAATAAAAAGAGAGGAAAAAGAAAAAGTAAAAAAGAGAAAGAAGAAATTAATAAAAAAAGAAAATAGGAAAAAGAAAATGAAAAACAGAAAAAAGGAAAAGTAATACAAAAAAGGAAAAAAGGGGGGGGAAAGGAAAATAGAAAAAAGAAAAAAGGAATAAGAAAAAGAAAAAGAAAAAAGAAAAGGAAAAAAGAAAAAGAAAAAAGAAATTAATAAGAAAAAAAGAAAAAAGGAAAAAATATAAAGAAAACAAAAAATAAAGAAAAAAAATGAAATGAAAAAGAAAAAGAAAAAAGAAAAAGGAAATGAAAAAAGGAAAAGAAAAAAGGAAAATAGGAAAAAAAGAAGAAGAATAGGAAAAAGGAAAAGGAAAGAAAAAATGGGGGAAAAAGAAAAAGGAAAAGGAAAAGGGGAAAGGGAAAAAGAAAAAAGGAAAAAGAAACAAAAAAAGAAAAAGAAAAAAGAAAAGGGAAAAGGAAAAAAGAAAAAGAAAAAAGAAAAGGGAAAAGGAAAAAAGAAAAAGAAAAAGAAGAAATTAATAAGAAAAAAGAAAAAAGGAAAAAGAAAAAGAAAAAAGAAAAAGAAAGAAAAAAGAAAAAGGGAAAAGGGGAAAAAGAAAAAGAAAAAGAAAAAGAAAAAAGAAATTAATAAGAAAAAAAGAAAAATGTGAAAATATAAAGAAAACAAAAAATAAAGAAAAAAATGAAATGAAAAAGAAAAAGAAAAAAGAAAAAGAAAAAGAAAAAAGAAAAAGAAAAAGAAAAAAGAAAAAAGAAAAAAGAAAAAAGAAAAAAGAAAAAAGAAAAAAGAAAAAAGAAAAAAGAAAAAAGAAAAAAGAAAAAAGAAAAAAGAAAAGGGAAAAAGAAAAAGAAAAAAGGGAAAAAGGGAAAAAGGGAAAAAGGGAAAAAGGGAAAAAAGGAAAAAAGGAAAAAAGGAAAAAGGAAAAGAAAGAAAAAGGTCGGGGTTAGGGTTGAGGTTAGGGTCGTGGTTGGCATCGGGTACGAAGTCGGGGTAGGGTCGGGGGTCGTGGTCATGCTCGGGGTCAGGGTTGGGGTCGATGGGGTCGGGGTCGGGGTCAATGTCGGGATCGGGATCGGGGTCGGGGTCGGGATCGAAGTCAGTGTCGGGGTCTGTGATGGGATTAGGGTCGGGGTGTCTGCATTGACCCCAACCCCGACCCCGACCCTGACATTGATCCCAACCCCGATCACAATCCCGACATCGACTCCGACCATCACCCCAACAGTAACCTTGACCCTATCCCCGACCCCGACTCCGACCCCGACCCCGACCCTGACCCTGACCCCGACCCTAACCCCGACCCTTTTTTTTTTTTTCTATTTTCCTTTGTTCATTTTCTTTTTTCATTTCATTTTCTTTTTCTTTTTTCCTTTTTTCTCTTGTTTTTGTTTTTTCTTTTTCCCTTTTCCCTTTTCCTTTTTGTTTTCATTTTTCGTTTTCTTCTTTTCCCCTTTTTCTCTTTTTCATTTTCTTTTTCCTTTTTTCTTCTTTTTTTCTTTTTCTTTTTTCATTTGCTTTTTCTCTTTTCTCTTTTCCTTTTTTCTATTACTTTTCCTTTTTTCTTTTTCTTTTTCATTTCATTTTCTTTTTCCTTTTTTATTTTTTCTATTTTCCTTTTTTCCTTTTTCCTTTTTTCCTTTTTTTTCTTTTTTCATTTGCTTTATCCTATTATGTTTTCATTTTTCTTTTTTCTATTATCCTTTTGTCTTTCTCTTTTCTCTTTTTCCATTTTCCCTTTTCTTTTTCTTTTTTCCTATCAGAAATCCTTACCACACCCCTGGCTCCAAGTGGACATGAGTCAGTGAGTTCACAGGTGGCTGGATTTAATCAAGGAACTTCTGAAATGCTTTTAGTTACATAAGCAACAAACAAAGTCAGTGCTGGGACGCCTACAAGCGCCTTACATATACATTCCCCAGCTGGGCCCCACCCCAACCCCCCTAACCAGGATCCAGTATGCGCAGTGATAAGAACAGCTAGGAAGGATGCGCTGCAGTCTCCCAGCTCTGTGAACGTCCCTGCATCGGTCAGCTGCTCGTCGGGCCGCGCTGCAGGCTTCCGGCTTCCTGCTGGTTCCCAGTGCCAAAAAGCTGTTTGGTGGCCTGGCCGTGGAACCAGTCAGCTGTTTGGCGGGATGACCGTGGAGCCGACGAACACGCTGCCACGCTCTGCCCATGGACAGGCCAGGTACAAAAAGAGAGGGAAGGTCTGTCGGCGCATATTGCTGGTCTCCTCCGCCGCCCCAGATGCTGTTCTCACCCCCTCCACTCACCCGTTAGTTTCGAGCCTAGAGGGGCTTGACAGGCGGCCCCCTCTACCAGGGCTCCACCTGGAAGGCAAGTAGAAACATGTGGTTAAGCATGGGATGTGATGGATGATACAGCCAAACCCCCCTTTGGCTTATGAGGGCACCGATGGTGGAAACGCCGCAATAACTGGGGGGCTTTTATGTTTGCTTCCCCCTCCCAGGAGGCCTCCGTCACAGGGTACCCCTTCCATCATACCAAGTACTGCAAATGACCCCGTTGGGTACGGGAGTCTAGCACCTCCTGGATCTCGTAGTAGTCCCCTACGACAGGACCTGGTAGCTGTTCCTTTTTTTCTTTCTTTTTCATTTTCTTTTTCTTTTTCCTTTTTTGTTTTCTGTTTCCTATTAATTTTTTATTTTTTGTTTTTTCCCTTTTCTTTTTCTCTTTTTCCCTTTTCCCTTTTCTTTTCCTTCTTGTTTTTCACTTTTTCATTCTGACCCCGACCCCCAACCCTGACCCCAACTTCGTCCCCGACCCCGACCTCGACCCCGACCCCAACCCCGACTTCATCCCCGTCCCACACCCCGACCCTAACCCTAACCCTGACCGTAACCCCGATGTCTTTTTTCTCTTTCCTTCTTCCTTTTTCTTTTTTTCCCCATTTTTTCTTTCTTTTTTCTTTTTCCTATTATTATTATTCTTTTTTTCCTGTTTTCCTTTTTCCTTTTTCTTTATTCATTTTCTTTTTCTTTTTTCTTTTTCTTTTTCATTTCATTTTTTTCTTTATTTTTTGTTTTCTTTATATTTTCACTTTTTTCTTTTTTTCTTATTAATTTCTTTTTTCTTTTTCTTTTTTCCTTTTTCTTTTTTCCTTTTTCTTTTTTCCATTTTCTTTTTTCTTTTTCTTATTATTTTTTTCTTTCTTTTTCTTTTTCTTTTTTCCTTTTTCCTTTTTTCCATTTTCTTTTTCCTATTATTTTTTTCTTTTTTCTTTTTTCTATTATTCTCCTTTTCTTTTTCTTTTTCCCTTTTTAATTTAGATCAGGGTTAGGGTCGGGGTTAGGGTCGAGGTTGGGGTTGAAGTCGGGGTATGGGTCAAGGTCAAAGTCAGGGTCGGGATTTGGGGTCACAGTAAAGGTCAGGGTTGGGGGTAGGGTCAGGGTTAGTGTCGGGGGTAGGGTCGGGGTCAGGGACAAAGTTGGGGTCGGGGTCGGGGTTTGGTTATGGGGTTTGGGTTGGGGTCAGGGTCAAAGTTGGAGTTGGGGTCGAAGTCGGGGTTAGGGTTTGGGTTAGGATTGGAGTTAGGGTTGCGGTTGATAATTGGGGTCGGGGACGAGGTCCGGGTCAGGGTTCAGGGTCAGGGTCAAAGACGGGGTCGGGGTCAGGGTTAGGATCGGGGTTAGGGTTGAGGTTGGGGTTGGGGTCAGGGTCGAAGTCAGGGTCAGGGTTCGGGGTCGGGGTAGGAGTTACTGTTGGGGTTAGGGTCGGGGTCGGGATCGCGGTTGGGAACAAAGTTGGGGTAGGTGTCTGCATTCGGGGTCGGGAATGGGGTTAGGGTCAAAGTGAGGGTCGGGGTTAGGGTCAAGGTCAGGGTTGGGGTCGAAGTCAGGGTATGGGTCATGGTCAAAGTCAGGGTCAGGATTTGGGGTTGCGGTAAAGGTCAGGGTTGTGGGTAGGGTCGGGGTTGGGGTCAGGATCGGGATCGGGGTCAAAGTCGGGGTCGGGGTTCAGGGTCGGGGTCAGGGTCAGGGTTAGGGTTGGGGTTGGTGTCGGGGATGGTGTCATGGTTGGGTTCAGGCTCAAAATCGGGATCGGTGTTCGTTGTCGGGATCGGGGTTAGGGTTGGCGTCAGGTTCAAGGTCGAAGTCGGGGTTGGGGTTGAAATCGGGATTAAGGTCGGGGTTGGGGTCGGGATCGAGATCAGGGTCAACGTCGGGGTCGGGGTGGATGGTCAGGGTCGGGGTCAGGCGTAGGGTTGGGGTTGGGGTTGGGATCGGGATTGGGGTCAAAATCGGGGTCGGTGTTTGTTGTCAGGATCAGGGTTAGGGTCGGGGTCGATGTCGGGGATGGGGTCGGGGTCGGTTTCAGGCTCAAAGTCGTGATCGGGGTTCATTGTCGGGATCAAGGTTAGGGTCATGGTCGGGGTCGGGGTCGAAGACAGGGTCAGGGTCGGGGTTAGGGTCAGGTTAGTGTTGGGTTTAGGGTCAGGGTTAGTGTCGGGGTTTGGGTCGGAGTCCGGGTCAGTGTTAGGGCAGGGGTCGGGGTTGTGGATGGGGTCGGGGTCAGGGTCAAAGTCGGGGTTGGGGTTCATTGTCAGGGTCGAGGTTAGGGTTGGGGTCGGGGTCGGATACAGGGTCAAAGTCAGGGTCGGGGTCTGGGTCAGCGTTAGGGCCGGGGTCAGGGTTTCTTTTTCCTTTTTTCTTTTTCCCTTTTTCTTTTTTCTTTTTCTTTTTTCCTTTTTCCTTTTTTCCATTTTCCTTTTATTTTTTTTCCTTTTTTTGATTATCCTCCTTTTCTTTTCCTTTTTGCCTTTTTAATTTACCTTTCCTTTTCTCTTTTTCCTTTTCTTTTTTTTTTCCTTTTTCCTTTTTTTCTTATTAATTTCTTCAAAGTCAGAGTCGGGGTCTGGGTCACGGTTAGGGCCGGGGTCAGGGTTTGGGGATGGGATCAGGGTCAAGTTCGGGTCGGGGTTCGTTGTCGGGGTTGGGGTTGGGGTCGGGGTGTGGGATGGGGACGAAAATAGAAAAAAAAAGAAAAAGAGAGGAAAAAGAAAAAGGAAAAAAGAAAAAGAAGAAATTAATAAGAAAAAAGAAAATAGGAAAAAGAAAATGAAAAACAGAAAAAAGGAAAAGTAATACAAAAAAGGAAAAAAGAAAAAAAAGGAAAATAGAAAAAATAAAAAAGGAATAAGAAAAAGAAAAAGAAGAAAAAAGAAAAGGAAAAAAGAAAAAGAAAAAAGGGAAAAAGGGAAAAAAGGAAAAAGGAAAAAGGAAAAAAAAGAAAAAGATCGGGGTTTGGGTCGGTGTCGGCGTCGATGTCGGGATCAATTTCGGTGTCGGGGTTTGGGTTGAGCTAGGGATTAGGATTGGGGTCGGGGTCGGGGATGGGGATGGCATCGGGATCGAGGTCAAAGTCAGGGTTGGGGTCAAGGTCGGGGTCGGGGTGAGGGTTAGGGCAGGGGTCGGGGTTGGGGATGGGGTCAGGGTCAGGGACAGGGTCACGGTCAAAGTCGGGGTGGGGGTTCGTTGTCGGGTTCGAGGTTAGGGTTGGGCTCGGGGTCAAAGTCAGGGTCGGGGTCAGGGTCAGGGTCTGGGTCGGGGTCAGGCTCAGGCTCAGGGTTAGGGTTAGGGCAGGGGTCAGGGTTGGGGATGGGGTCTGGGTCAGGGTCAAAGTCGGGGTGGTGGTTCGTTGTCGGGGTCGAGGTTAGGGTTGGGGTCGGGGTCGGGATCAAGGTCAAAGTCAGGGTTGGGGTCGGGGTCAGGGATAGGGCCGGGGATGGGGTCGGGGTCAAAGTCAGGGTGGGGGTTCATTGTCGGGGGGGTTCATTGTCGGGGTCAAGGTTTAGGGTGTGGTGTCGGGGTCTGATCTTTGGTCAAAGTCGGGGTCGGGGTCTCGGTCAGAGTTAGGGCCGGGGTCGGGGATGGGGATGGGGTCAGTGTCAGAGTCAAAGTTGGGGTTGGGGTTCGTTGTCAGGGTCGGGGTTAGGGTCGGGGTGTGGGATGGGGATGAAGTCGGGGTTGGGGTCGGGGTCGAGGTCGGGGTCGGGGATGAAGTTGGGGTCAGGGTCGGGGGTCGGGTTCGGGTTCGGGGTCAGGGTCAGGGTCAGGGTTAGGGTTGGGGTTAGGGTTGAGGTTGAAAAAAGTGAAAATATAAAGAAACCAAAAAATAAAAAAAAATGAAATGAAAAAGAAAAAGAAAAAAGAAAATGAAAAAAGAAAAAGAAAAAGAAAAAAGAAAATGAAAAAAGAAAAAGAAAAAAGAAAAGGGAAAAGGGAAAAGGGAAAAGGGAAAAAGGAAAAAGGAAAAAGGAAAAAGTAATAACAAACGAAAAGGGAAAAAGAAAAAAGAAAAAGAAAGGAAAAAAGGAAAAGAAAAAAGGAAAGTAATAAGGAAAAGAAAATGAAATGAAAAAGAAAAAGGAAAAAAGAAATAGAAAAAAGAAAAAAAAGAAAGAAAAAAGAAAATGAAAAGAAAAAAGAAAAAGAAAAAGAAAAAAAGGAAAAAGGAAAAAAGAAAAAGAAAAGAAAAAGAAAAAGCAAATGAAAAAAGAAAAAAAAGAAAAAGAAAAAGAAAAAAAGGAAAAAGGAAAAAAGAAAAAAGAAAAGAAAAAGAAAAAGCAAATGAAAAAAGAAAAAAAAGAAAAAGAAGAAATTAATAATAAAAAAAGAAAAAAGTGAAAAGATAAAGAGAAGAAAAAATAAAGAAAAAAGGAAAAAAGAAGAAAGAAGAAAGGAAAAATATGAAAGAGCGAAAAAGAGAAAAAGGAAAAAAGGAAAAATTAAAAAAAGAAAAGAAAAAGAAAAAGCAAATGAAAAAGAAAAAAAGAAAAAGAAGAAATTAATAATAAAAAAAGAAAAAAGTGAAAAGATAAAGAGAAGAAAAAATAAAGAATAAAGGAAAAAAAGAAAAAAGAAAAAAGAAGAAAGGAAAAATATGAAAGAGCGAAAAAGAGAAAAAGGAAAAAAGGAAAAATGAAAACAAAACAGGGAAAAAGGGAAAAAGAAAAAAGAAAAAGAAAACAAAAAGAAAAAGAAAAAAAGAAAAAGAAAAAGAAAAAGAAGAAATTAATAAGAAAAAAAGGAAAAAGGAAAAAGGAAAAGAAAAGAAAAAAGAGAAAAGGAAAGGTAAATTAAAAAGGGAAAAGGAAAAGAAAAGGGGGATAAGCGAAAAAAGAAAAAAAATAAAAGGAGAAAAAAGGAAAATGTAAAAAAGGAAAAAGGAAAAAAGAAAAAGTAAGAAAAAAGAAAAAGGGAAAAAGAAAAAAAAAGAAATTAATAAGAAAAAAAGAAAAAAGTGAAAATATAACCAAACCAAAAAAAAGAAAAAAAATGAAATGAAAAATAATAATAATAATAATAGGAAAAAAGAAAAGGGAAAAGAGAAAAAGAAAAAAGGAAAAAGAAACCGAAAAGTGTAAAAGAAAAAAGAAAAGGGGGAAAGAGAAAAAGAAAATGAAATGAAAAAAAAAGGAAAATAGAAAAAAGAAAAAAGAAAAAAGAAAAAGAAAGGAAAAAAGAAAAAGAAAAAAGGAAAATAGAAAAAATAAAAAGAGAGGAAAAAAAGGAAAAAAGAAAAAGAAAAAATTAATAAGAAAAAAGAAAATAGGAAAAAGAAAATGAAAAACAGAAAAAAGGAAAAGTAATACAAAAAATAAAAAAATAAAAAAATAAAAAAGGAATAAGAAAAAGAAGAAAAAAGAAAAGGAAAAAAGAAAAAAAAAAGGGAAACAAAGAAAAAGTCGGGGTTTGGGTCGGGGTCGGGGTCAGTGTCGGGATCAATTTCGGTGTCGGGGTTGGGGTTGAGCTAGAGATTAGGATTGGGGTCAGGTTTGGGGATGGAGATGGCGTCGGGATCGGGGTCAAAGTCAGGGTCGGGTCGGGGTCGGGGTCAGTGTTAGGGCAGGGGTCGGGGTTGGGGATGGGGTCGGGGTCAGGGTCAAAGTTGGGGGTGGGGTTCATTGTCGGGGTCGAGGTTAGGGTTGGAGTCGGGGTCGGATACGGGGTCAAAGTCAGGGTCGGGGTCTGGGTCAGGGTTAGGGCCGGGGTCAGGGTTGGGGATGGGATCAGGGTCAGGGTCAAAGTTGGGGTTGGGGTTCGTTGTCGGGGTTGGGGTTAGGGTCGGGGTGTGGGACAGGGATGAAGTCGGGGTTGGGGTCGGGGTCGAGGAAAAGAAAAAAAGGAAAGTAATAAGGAAAAGGAAAAAAGAAAAAGAAGAAATTAATAAGAAAAAAAGGAAAAAGGAAAAAGAAAAAGAAAAGGAAAAAGGAAAGGTAAATTAAAAAGGGAAAAACAAAAACAAAAGGAGGATAATTGAAAAAAAAAGAAAAAAATAATAGGAAAAAAAAAGAAAAATGGAAAAAAGGAAAAAGGAAAAAAGAAAAAGAAAAAAGAAAAAAAAAGAAAAAAGAAAAAGGGAAAAAGAAAAAGGGAAAAAAAGAGAAAAATAATAAAAGGAAAAAAGAAAGAGGAAAGAAAAAATAGGGGGGAAAAGGAAAAGAAAATGAAAAGAAAAAAGAAAAAGAAAAAGAAAAAAAGGAAAAAGGAAAAAAGAAAAAGAAAAGAAAAAGAAAAAGAAAAAGCAAATGAAAAAAGAAAAAAAGAAAAAGAAAAAGAAAAAGAAAAAAAGGAAAAAGGAAAAAAGAAAAAAGAAAAGAAAAAGAAAAAGCAAATGAAAAAAGAAAAAAAAGAAAAAGAAGAAATTAATAATAAAAAAAGAAAAAAGTGAAAAGATAAATAGAAGAAAAAATAAAGGAAAAAGGAAAAAAGAAAAAAGAAAAAAAGAAGAAAGGAAAAATATGAAAGAGCGAAAAAGAGAAAAAGGAAAAAAGGAAAAATGAAAAAAAGAAAAGAAAAAGAAAAAGCAAATTTAAAAAGGAAAAAAGAAAAAGAAGAAATTAATAATAAAAAAAGAAAAAAGTGAAAATATAAAGAGAAGAAAAAATAAAGGAAAAAGGAAAAAAGAAAAAAGAAAAAAAGAAGAAAGGAAAAATATGAAAGAGCGAAAAAGAGAAAAATGAAAAATGAAAACAAAACAGGGAAAAAGGGAAAAAGAAAAAAGAAAAAGAAAAGAAAAAGAAAAAGAAAAAAAGAAAAAGAAAAAGAAGAAATTAATAAGAAAAAAAGAAAAAAGGAAGAAAAAAAGGAAAGGTAAATTAAAAAGGAAAAAAGAAAAAGAAAAGGAGGATAATCGAAAAAAGAAAAAAATAATAGGAAAAAAAAGAAAATGGAAAAAAGAAAAAAGGAAAAAAGAAAAAGAAAACAGAAATTAAAAAAAAGAAAAAAGTGAAAATATAAAGAAAACAAAAAATAAAGAAAAAAAATGAAATGAAAAAGACAAAGAAAAAAGAAAAAGAAAATGAAAAAAGAAAAAGAAAACAGAAAAATGAAAAAAGAAACAAAAAAGGGTAAAAGGGTAAAAGAAAAAAGAAGGGGGGGAAAAGAAAAAGAAAATGAAATGAAAAAAGAAAAAGAAAAAAGGAAAATAGAAAAAAGAAAAAAGAAATGAAAAAAGAAAAAGGAAAGAAAAAATAGGGGAAAAAAGAAAAAGAAAAAAGAAAAGGGGAAAGGGAAAAAGAAAAAAGGAAAAAGAAACAAAAAAGAGTAAAAGAAAAAAGAAGGGGGGGAAAGAAAAAGAAAATGAAATGAAAAAAGAAAAAGAAAGAAAACTAGAAAAAAGAAAAAGAAAGGAAAAAAGAAAAAGAAAAAAAGGAAAATAGAAAAAAGAAAAAGAGGAAAAAGGAAAAGGAAAAAAGAAAAAGAAGAAATTAATAAGGCAAAAGAAAATAGGAAAAAGAAAATGAAAAACAGAAAAAAGGAAAAGTAATATAAAACAGGAAAAAAGAAAAAAAAAGGAAAATAGGAAAAATAAAAAAGGAATAAGAAAAAGAAAAAGAAGAAAAAAGAAAAGGAAAAAAGAAAAAGAATAAAGGGAAAAAGGAAAAAAGAAAAAGAAAAAGAAAAAAGGAAAACAAAGAAAAAGGTCGGGGTTTGGGTTGGGGTCGGGGTCGGTGTCGGGATCAATTTCGGTGTCGGGATTGGGTTTGAGCTAGGGGTTAGGATTGGGGTCGGGGATGGGGATGGCGTCGGGTTCGGGGTCGGGGTTAGGGTCGGAATCGGGGATGGGGTCCAGGTTGGGTTCAGGCTCAAAATCGGGGTCGGGGTTCATTGTTGGGATTGGGGTTAGGGTCAGTGTCGGGTTCGGGGTCATGGTCGGGATTGGGGTTAGGGTCAGTGTCGGGTTCGGGGTCATGGTCGTGGTCATGGTCGGGGTCGGGATCAATGTTGGGGTCGGGGTTGGGATTGAAGTCAGGGTCGGGCCGTGGTCAGGTCGGGGTCGGATCAATGTGGGTCTGGGGTTGGGATGAAGTCAGGGTGGGGTCGGGGTTGAGGTTAGGTCGGGGTCGGGGGTCGGAATAATGGGGATGAAGTGGGGTAGAAGTCTAGTGTGGGGGTCGTGAGTAGGGTCGAAGGTCGGGGTTGGATGATGTCAAGCGGTGGTCGGGTCAGGGTTGGGGTCAGGGTCAGGGTCGGGGTATGATCGGGTTAGGGTCGGGGGCCAAGGATCGGGTTGGGGTGAAGGTGGGGTCAGGGTCGGGTGTTAGGGTCAGGGTTAGGGTAGGGTTGGGGTGGGGTTGGGGTGGGGTCGGGGTCGGGAGTGTCCCGGGTCAGGGTCGGGGTTAGGGTATGGATTCGGGGTGGGGTCGGAAGTTGGGTTAGGGCGGTGTCAGGGTCAAAATTGGCGGGATGGGTCACAAGTCCAAAGGTCAGGGTCGCAACAGGGTCCGGGGTTAGGGTAGGGAGCTGTGGTCAGGGTCGGCGGTTGGGCGTCAGGGTCGGGGTTGGGGTCAGGGTCGGGGTCTAGATCGAGGTTAGGTCAGGGTCCAGGGTCGTTGGGATCAGGGTCAGGCGGTCAGGGTTGCGGGTTCGGGTCGGGGTTGGGGTTGGGGTCGGGTAGGGGACGAAGTGGGGGTTGGTGGGTCGCGGTATCGGGGTTCGGGTTCGGGTTCAGGTTCGGGTTTGGGTCAGGTCGGGGTCGGCGCGTCGGGGTCGGGATCGGGGATGGGCTCGGGGTTAGGTCGGGGTCGAGGGTCGGGTGTTGGGGTTCGGGTCGGGTTAGGATTGAGGTTTCCCTCTTACTTGAGTTAGGGTCAGGGTCAGGGTCGTTGGGATAAGGGTCAGGGTCAAGGGACGGTTAGGGGGGGGTCGGGGTGGGGTCAGGTCAGGGTCAGGGCTGAAGTGAGGGTCTGGGATCGGGGGGCGCGAGTTCGGATTCGAGGTTCGGGGTCTGGGTCGGGGTCAGGGTCGGGGATAGGGTCAGGGTTAGGGTCGGGGTTAGGCTTGGGGTTGGGGTCAAAGTCGGGGTTAGGGTCTGAGTTAGGATTGGGGTTAGGGTTGGGGTCGATAATCGGGGTCAGGGACGAGGTCCGGGTTGCGGTTCGGGGTCAGGGTCGAAGACGGGGTCAGGGTGAGGGTTAGGGTTGGGGTTATGGTTGAGGTTGGGGTTGGGGTCGAAGTTGGGGTCAAGGTCGGGGTCGGGGTCAGGGTCAGGGTTAGGGTTAGGGCAGGGGTCGGGGTTCGGGATGGGGTCTGGGTCAGGGTCAAAGTTGGTGTGGGGGTTTTGTGTCGGGTTCGAGGTTAGGGTTGGGGTTGTGGTCAGGATTGGGGTCAAGTCAGGGTCTGTGTCGAGGTCTGGGTCAGGATAGGGCCGGGGTCAGGGTTGGGGATGGGGTCGGGTTCAGGTCCAAGTCGGGGTGGGGGGGTTCGTTGTCGGGGTCAAGGTTAGGGTTGGGATCGGGGTCGGGATCGGGGTCAAAGTCAGGGTCAGGGTCGGGGTCTGGATCAGGGTTAGGGCCGGGGTCGGGGTTGGGGATGGGGTCAGCGTCAGGGTCAAATTTGGGGTCGGGGTTTGTTGTCGGGGTCAGGGTTAGGGTCGGGGTGTGGGACGGAGACGAAGTTGAAATTGGGGTCGGGGTCGAGGTCGGGGTCGGTGGATGAAGTTGGGTCAGGTCGTAGGTGGGTTCGGGGTCGGGTCAGAGTGAAGACGGTCAGGTCAGGTTAGGTTTGGGGTTAGGGTTTAGATTTAAAAAACTGAATATACAGAACCAAAAATGAATGAAAAAGAAATAAAAGGAACAAGGAAGGACAGGAAAATAAAAGGACACAAGGAACAAGGAAAAGGATAAGGAAAAAGGAAAAAGGAATAACAGACGAAAAAGGGAAAAAGAAAAAAGAAGAAATTAATAAGAAAAAAGAAAATAAGAAAAAGAAAATGAAAAAGAAAAAAGGAAAAGTAATACAAAAAAGGAAAAAAGAAAAAAGGAAAATAGAAAAAAGAAAAAGAAAGGAAAAAATAAAAATAAAAAAAGGAAAATAGAAAAAATAAAAAGAGAGGAAAAAGAAAAAGGAAAAAAGAAAAAGAAGAAATTAATAAGAAAAAAGAAAACAGGAAAAAGAAAATGAGAAACAGAAAAAAGGAAAAGTAATACAAAAAAGGAAAAAATAAAAAGAAAGGAATATAGAAAAAATAAAAAAGGAATAAGAAAAAGAAAAAGAAGAAAAAAGAAAAGGAAAAAAGAAAAAGAATAAAGGAAAAAAGGGAAAAAAGGAAAAAGAAAAAAGGAAAACAAAGAAAAAGATTGGGGTTTGGGTCGGGGTCGGGGTCGGGGTCGGAATCAATTTCGGTGTCGGGGTTGGGGTTGAGCTAGGGGTTAGGATTGCGGTCCGGGTTGGGGATGGGGATGGCGTTGGGATCGGGGTCAAAGTCAGGGTTGGGGTCGGGGTCGGGGTCAGTGTTAGGGCAGGGGTCAGGGTTGGGGATGGGGTCAGGGTCAGGGTCAAAGTCGGGGTTGGGGTTCATTGTCGGGGTCGAGGTTAGGGTTGGGGTTGGTGTCAGATACGGGGTCAAAGTCAGGGTCGGGTTTGGGGTTCATTGTTGGGGTGTGGGTCAGGGTTAGGGCCGGGGTCAGGGTTGGGGATGGGATCAGGGTCAGGGTCAAAGTTGGGGTCGGGGTTCGTTGTCGGGGTCGGGGTTAGGGTTGGGGTCGGGGTCGGGATCGGGATCAAAGTCAGGGTCGGGGTTGGGGTCTGGGTCTGGGTCAGGGTTAGGGCCGGGGTCAGGGTTGGGGATGGTGTCAGGGTCAGGGTCAAAGTTGGGAAGGGGTTCGTTGTTGGGGTCAGGGTTAGGGTCGGGTTCTGGGACAGGGACGAAATCGGGTTTCAGGTCGGGGTCGAGGTCGGGGTCAGGAACGAAGTTGGGGTCAGGGTCGGGGGTCGGGTTCGGGTTCGGGGTCAGGGTCGAAGACGGGGTCAGGGTCAGGGTTAGGGTTGGGGTTAGGGTTGAGGTTGAAAAAAGTGAAAATATAAAGAAACCAAAAAATAAAGAAAAAATAATGAAAAAGAAAATGAAAAAGGAAAAGGGAAAATGGAAAAAGGAATAAGAAACGAAAAAGGGGAAAGGAAAAAAGAAGAGGGGGAAAAAGAAAATGAAATGAAAAAAGAAAAAAGAAGAAAAATAGAAAAAAGAAAAAAGAAAAAGAAAGGAAAAAAGGAAAAGAAAAAGAAAAAAAGGAAAAAGGAAAAAAGAAAAAAGAAAAGAAAAAGAAAAAGCAAGTGAAAAAAGAAAAAAAAAAGAAGAAATTAATAATAAAAAAAGAAAAAAGTGAAAATATAAAGAGAAGAAAAAAGAAAGAAAAAAGAAAAAAAGAAAAAAGAAAAAAGAAAGAAAGGGTCGGGGTTGGGGTCAGGGTTTGTTGTCGGGGTCGGGGTGTTTGAAGGGGACGAAGTCGGGTTTGAGGTCAGGGTCGAGGTCGGGGTCGGGGATGAAGTTTGGGTCAGGGTCGGGGGTCGGGTTCGGGTTCGGGGTCAGGGTGGAAGACGGGGTCAGGGTCAGGGTTAGGGTTGGGTTTAGGGTTGTGGTTGAAAAAAGTGAAAATATAAAGAAACCAAAAAATAAACAAAAAAGTGAAATTAAAAGAAAAGAAAAAGAAAAAGAAAAAGAAAAAAGAAAAAAGAAAGAAAAAAGAAAAGGGAAAACAGAAAAGGGAAAAAGGAAAAAGGAATAAGAAACAAATAAGGGGAAAAGAAAAAAGAAGAGGGGGAAAAAAGAAAAGGAAAATGAAATGAAAAAAAAAGAAAAAGGAAAATAGAAAAAAGAAAAAAGAAAAAAGAAAAAAGAAAAAGAAAGGAAAAAAGGAAAAGAAAAAAGGAAAGTAATAAGGAAAACAAAATGAAATGAAAAAGAAAAAGGGAAAAAGAAATAGAAAAAAGAAAAAAAAGGAAAGGAAAAGAAAAAAGAAAAAGAAAAAAAGGAAAAAGAAGAAGAAAAAATAAAGGAAAAAGGAAAAAAGAAAAAAGAAGAAAGAAGAAAGATAAAATATGAAAGAGCAAAAAAGAGAAAAAGGAAAAAAGGAAAAATAAAAACAAAACAGGGAAAAAGGGAAAAAGAAAAAAGAAAAAGAAAAGGAAAAGAAAAAGAAAAAAGAAAATGAAAAAAGAAAAAAGAAAAAAGAAAAGGGAAAAGGGAAAACGGAAAAGGGAAAAAGGAAAAAGGAATAAGAAACAAAAAAGGGAAAAAGAAAAAAGAGGTGGAAAAAAGAAAAAGAAAATGAAATGAAAAAAGAAAAAAGAAAAAAAATAGAAAAAAGAAAAAAGAAAAAAGAAAAAAGAAAAAGAAAGGAAAAAAGGAAAAGAAAAAAAGGAAAGCAATAAGGAAAAGAAAATGAAATGAAAAAGGAAAAGGAAAAAAGAAAGAAAGAAAAAAGAAAATGAAAAGAAAAAAGAAAAAAGAAAAAGGAAAAATAGAAAAACAAAAAATAATAATAGGAAAAAAGAAAAAGGAAAGAAAAAATAAGGGGAAAAAGAAAAAGGAAAAAAGAAAAAGAAGAAATTAATAAGAAAAAAGAAAAGGAAAAAAGAAAAAGGGAAAAAGGGAAAAAAGGAAAAAGAAAAAAGGAAAACAAAGAAAAAGGTCGGGGTTTGGGTCGGGGTCGGTGTTGGGATCAATTTCGGTGTCGGGGTTCGGGTTGGGCTCGGGGTTAGGATTGGGCTCGGGGTTGGGGATGGGGATGACATCGGGATCGTGGTCAAAGTCAGTGTTGGGGTCGGGGTCGGGGTCGGGCTCAGGGTTTGGGCAGGGGTCGGTGTTGGGGATCGGGTCGGGGTCAGTGTCAAAGTAGGGGTGGGGGTTTGTTGTCGGGGTCAAGGTTAGGGTCGGGGTCTGGTCAGGGTTAAGGCCGGGGTCGGGGTTGGGGATGGGGATGGGGTCAGGGTCAGGGTCAAATTTGGGGTCGGGGTTCGTTGTTGGGTTTGGGATTAGGATCGAGGTGTGGGATGGGGACGAAGTTGGGGTCAGGGACGGGGGTCGGGTTCGGGTTCGGGGTCAGGGTGGAAGATGGTATCAGGGTCAGGGTTAGGGTTGGGGTTAGGGTTGAGGTTGAAAAAAGTGAAAATATAAAGAAACAAAAAAATAAACAAAAAAATGAAATTAAAAGAAAAAGAAAAAAGAAAAAAGAAAAAGGAAAATAGAAAAAAGAAAAAGAAAGGAAAAAAGGAAAAATGAAAACAAAACAGGGAAAAAAGGAAAAAGAAAAAAGAAAAAGAAAAGAAAAAAGAAAAAGGAAAGGTAAATTAAAAAGGGAAAAAGAAAAAGAAAAGGAGGATAACCGGGAAAAAAAAGAAAAAATAATAGGAAAAAAAAAGGAAAATGGGAAAAAGGAAAAAGGAAAAAAGGAAAAAGGAAAAAAAATGAAAAAAGAAAAACAAGGGAAACAAGGAAAAGAATAAAAGGAAAATAATAAGGAAAAGAAACTGAAATGAAAAAGAAAAAGGAAAAAAGAAATAGAAAAAAGAAAAAAGAAAAGAAAGAAAGAAAAAAAGAAAAGGAAAAGAAAAAAGAAAAAGAAAAAGGAAAAAGGAAAAAGGGAAAAAGGAAAAAGAAAAAAGAAAAGAAAAAGAAAAAGAAAATGAAAAAAGAAAAAAAAAGAAAAAGAAGAAATTAATAATAAAAAAAGAAAAAAGTGAAAATATAAAGAGAAGAAAAAATAAAGAAAAAAGGAAAAAAGAAAAAAGAAAAAAGAAGAAAGGAAAAATATGAGAGCGAAAAGGAAAAAAAGGAAAAAAGGAAAAATGAAAACAAAGCAGGGAAAAAAGAAAAAAGGAAAAAGAAAAGGGAAAAAGGAAAAAGGAAAAAGGAATAAGAAACGAAAAAGGGAAAAAGAAAAAAGAAGAGGGGGAAAAAAGAAAAAGAAAATGAAATGAAAAAAGAAAAAAGAAAAAAAAATAGAAAAAAGAAAAAAGAAAAAAGAAAAAGAAAAAAGAAAAAAGAAAAAGAAAGGAAAAAAGGAAAAGAAAAAAAGGAAAGTAATAAGGAAAAGAAAATGAAATGGAAAAAAAAGGAAAAAAGAAAAAAGAAATAGAAAAAAGAAAAAAGAAAGAAAAAAGAAAATGAAAAGAAAAAAGAAAAAGAAAAAAGGAAAAAAGAAAAAAGAAAAGGGGAAAGGGAAAAAGAAAAAAGGAAAAAGAAACAGAAAAGGGTAAAAGAAAAAAAAAGGGGGAAAAAGAAAATGAAATGAAAAAAGAAAAAGAAAAAGAAAAAAGGAAAATAGAAAAAAGAAAAAGAAAGGAAAAAAGAAAAAGAAAGGAAAAAAGGAAAAGAAAAAAGGAAAATAGAAAAAAAGAGAGGAAAAAGAAAAGGAAAAAAGAAAAAGAAAAAAGGGAAAAAGGGGAAAAAAGGGGAAAAGGGAAAAAAGGAAAAAGGAAAAAGGAAAACAAAGAAAAAGGTCGGGGTTTGGGTCGGGGTCGGTGTTGGTGTCGGCATCAATTTCGGTGTCGGGGTTTGGGTTGAGCTAAGGATTAGGATTGGGGTCGGGGTCGGGGATGGGGATGGCATCGGGATCGGGGTCAAAGTCAGGGTTGGGGTCAGGGTCGAGGTCAGTGTTAGGGTAGGGGTCGGGGATGGGGATGGGGTCGGGGTCAGGGTCAAAGTCGGGGTGGGGGTTCATTGTCGGGGTCAAGGTTAGGGTCGGGGTTAGGGTCGTGGTTAGGGTCAGGGTCGGTGTCGATGTTGGGGTCGGGGTCAGGGTAGGGCCGGGGTCGGGTTGGGGAAAGTGAAAATATAAAGAAACCAAAAAATAAAGAAAAAAAATGAAATGAAAAAGAAAAAGAAAAAAGAAAAAAGGAAATGAAAAAAGAAAAAGAAAAAAGAAAAGTAATAATAGGAAAAAAGAAAAAGTAAAGAAAAAATAGGGGGAAAAAGAAAAAAGAAAAGGGAAAAGGGAAAAAGAAAAAAGGAAAAAGAAACGGAAAAGGGTAAAAGAAAAAAAAGGGGGGGGAAAGAAAAAGAAAATGAAATGAAAAAAGAAAAAAAAAGGAAGAAAGAAAAAGGAAAAAGAAAGGAAAAAAGAAAAAGAAAGGAAAAAGAAAAAGGAAAAAAGAAAAAGAAGAAATTAATAAGAAAAAAGAAAATAGGAAAAAGAAAATGAAAAACAGAAAAAAGGAAAAGTAATACAAAAAGGGAGAAAAAGGGGAAAAAAGGAAAATAGAAAAATTAAAAAAGGAATAAGAAAAAGAAAAAGAAGAAAAAAGAAAAGGAAAAAAGAAAAAGGAAAAAGGAAAAAGGAAAAAACGGAAAAAAGGAAAAAGGAAAAAGGAAAAAGGAAAAAGGAAAACAAAGAAAAAGGTCAGGGTTAGGGTCGTGGTTAGGGTCGTGGTTGGCGTCGGGTACGAAGTCGAGGTAGGGTCGGGGGTCATGGTCGTGGTCAGGCTTGGGGATGGGGTCAGTGTCGGGGATAGGGTGGGGGTTAGGGTCAGGGTCGGTGTCGGTGTCGGGGTTTGGGTCGGGGTCAGGGTCGGGGTTAGGGTCAGGGTTAGTGTTGGGGTTAGGGTCAGGGTTAGTGTCGGGGTTTGGGTCGGAGTCCGGGTCAGTGTTAGGGCAGGGGTCGGGGTTGTGGATGGGGTCGGGGTCAGGGTCAAAGTCGGGGTCGGGGTTCGTTGTCGGGGTTGGGGTTGGGGTCGGGGTGTGGGATGGGGACGAAAATAGAAAAAAGAAAAAGAAAAAGAGAGGAAAAAGAAAAAGGAAAAAAGAAAAAGAAGAAATTAATAAGAAAAAAGAAAATAGGAAAAAGAAAATGAAAAACAGAAAAAAGGAAAAGTAATACAAAAAAGGAAAAAAGAAAAAAAGGAAAATAGAAAAAATAAAAAAGGAATAAGAAAAAGAAAAAGAAGAAAAAAGAAAAGGAAAAAAGAAAAAGAAAAAAGGGAAAAAGGGAAAAAAGGAAAAAGGAAAAAGGAAAAAGGAAAAAAAAGAAAAAGATCGGGGTTTGGGTCGGGGTCGGGGTTGGGGATGGGGATGGCGTCGGGATCGAGGTCAAAGTCAGGGTTGGGGTCAAGGTCGGGGTCGGGGTGAGGGTTAGGGCAGGGGTCGGGGTTGGGGATGGGGATGGGGTCAGGGTCAGGGTCAAAGTCGGGGTGGGGGTTCGTTGTCGGGTTCAAGGTTAGGGTTTGGGTCGGGGCGGGGTCAAGTCAGGTCGGGGTCAGGTCGGGGTCTGGGTCGGGGTCAGGCTCAGGGTAGGGTTAGGGGTCGGGTTGGGATGGGGTCTGGGTCAGGGTCAAAGTCGGGGTGGCGGTTCGTTGTTGGGGTCGAAGTTAGGGTTGGGGTCGGGGTCGGGATCGAGGTCAAAGTCAGGGTCGGGGTCGGGGTCAGGGATAGGGTCGGGGTCTGGGTTGGGGATGGGGTCGGGGTCAAAGTCAGGGTGGGGGTTCATTAATAAGAAAAAAGAAAATAGGAAAAAGAAAATGAAAAACAGAAAAAAGGAAAAGTAATAAAAAAAGGAAAAAAGGAAAATAAAGGAAAACAAAAAATAAAATAAGAATAAGAATAAGAAAAAGAAGAAAAAAGAAAAGGAAAAAAGAAAAAGGAAAAAGGAAAAAGGAAAAAAGGGAAAAAAGGAAAAAGGAAAAAGGAAAACAAAGAAAAAGGTCAGGGTTAGGGTCGGGGTTAGGGTCGTGGTTGGTGTCGGGTACGAAGTCGGGGTAGGGTCGGGGGTCATGGTCGTGGTCAGGCTTGGGGATGGGGTCAGTGTCGGGGTTAGGGTCGGGGTTAGGGTCAGGGTCGGTGTCGGTGTTTGGTCGGGGTCGGGTCGGGGTCAGGGGTCGGGTTAGGGTCAGGTTAGTGTTGGGGTTAGGGTCAGGGTTAGTGTCGGGGTTTTGGGTCGGAGTCCGGGTCATGTTAGGCAGGGGTCGGGGTTGTGGATGGGGTCGGTGTCAGGGTCAAAGTGGGTTGGGGTTCATTGTCGGGGTCGAGGTTTTAGGGTTGGGGTCGGGGTCGGATACAGGGTCAAAGTCAGGGTCGGGGTCGGGGTCTGGGTCAGGGTTAGGGCGGGGTCAGGGTTTCTTTTTCCTTTTTTCTTTTTCCCTTTCCCCTTTTCTTTTTTCTTTTTTCTTTTTTCTTTTTCTTTTTCCCCCTATTTTTTTTTCCTTTTTCTTTTTTCCTATTATTATTTTTCTTTTATCTTTTGTTTTTGCTTTTTTCTTTTTCTTTTTTCCTTTTTCCTTTTTTCCATTTTCCTTTTATTTCTTTTCCTTTTTTCGATTATCCTCCTTTTCTTTTCCTTTTTGCCTTTTTAATTTACCTTTCCTTTTCTCTTTTTTCTTTTCTTTTTTTTTTCCTTTTTTCTTTTTTTCTTATTAATTTCTTCAAAGTCAGAGTCGGGGTCTGGGTCACGGTTAGGGCCGGGGTCAGGGTTTGGGGATGGGATCAGGGTCAGGGTCAAAGTTGGGGTTGGGGTTCGTTGTCGGGGTTGGGGTTGGGGTCGGGGTGTGGGATGGGGACGAAAATAGAAAAAAGAAAAAGAAAAAGAGAGGAAAAAGAAAAAGGAAAAAAGAAAAAGAAGAAATTAATAAGAAAAAAGAAAATAGGAAAAAGAAAATGAAAAACAGAAAAAAGGAAAAGTAATACAAAAAAGGAAAAAAGAAAAAAAAGGAAAATAGAAAAAATAAAAAAGGAATAAGAAAAAGAAAAAGAAGAAAAAAGAAAAGGAAAAAAGAAAAAGAAAAAAGGGAAAAAGGGAAAAAAGGAAAAAGGAAAAAGGAAAAAGGAAAAAAAAGAAAAAGATCGGGGTTTGGGTCGGGGTCGGGGTTGGGGATGGGGATGGCGTCGGGATCGAGGTCAAAGTCAGGGTTGGGGTCAAGGTCGGGGTCGGGGTGAGGGTTAGGGCATGGTTCGGGGGTTGGGGATGGGGGGTGGGGGTCAGGTCAGGGTCAGGGTCACGGTCAAAAGTCGGGTGGGGTTTTTGTGTTGTCCAGGGTTCGAGGTTAGGTGTTGGGGTCGGGTCAAATTCAGGGTCCCCGGGGTCAGGTCAGGGGTCTGGGTCGGGTCAGCTCAGGGGTTTTAGGGTTAGGGGCAGGGGTCGGGTTGGGGATGGTGTCCTGGTCCAGGGTCCAAAGTCGGGGTGGGGTGGTTCTGTTGTCCGGGTCGAAGTTAGGGTTGGGTCGGGGTCGGGATTGAGGTCAAAGGCCAGGGTTTGGGGTCGGGGTCAGGGATAGGGCCTGGGTCGGGGTTGTGGATGGGTCGGGTCAGATCCAGGTGGGGTTCATTGTTCGGTCAAGTTAGGTTTGGGTGGGGTCCGGGATCGGTGTCAAAGTCGGGTCGTGGTCTCGTGGTCCAGAGTTAGTGCCGGGGGTCGGGCGTTGGGGATGGGGTCATGGGTCAGAGTCAAAGTTTGGGGGTTGGGGTTCGTTGTCCAGGTTCGGGGTGTTAGGTCGGGTGTGGGACGGGGACGAAGTCGGGGTTGGGGTCGGGGTCGGGGATGAAGTTGGGGTCAGGGTCGGGGGTCGGGTTCGGGTTCGGGGTCAGGGTCAAAGACAGGGTCAGGGTCAGGGTTAGGGTTGGGGTTAGGGTTGAGGTTGAAAAAAGTGAAAATATAAAGAAACCAAAAAATAAAAAAAAAATGAAATGAAAAAGAAAAAGAAAAAAGAAAAGGGAAAAAGGAAAAAGGAAAAAGGAAAAAGGAAAAAGTAATAACAAACGAAAAGGGAAAAAGAAAAAAGAAGAGGGGGAAAAAAGAAAAAGAAAATGAAAGGAAAAAAAAAGAAAGAAAAAAAAGAAAAAAAGAAAGGAAAAGAAAGGAAAAAAGGAAAAGAAAAAAGGAAAGTAATAAGGAAAAGAAAATGAAATGAAAAAGAAAAAGGAAAAAAGAAATAGAAAAAAGAAAAAAAAGAAAGAAAAAAGAAAATGAAAAGAAAAAAGAAAAAGAAAAAGAAAAAAAGGAAAAAGGAAAAAAGAAAAAGAAAAGAAAAAGAAAAAGCAAATGAAAAAAGAAAAAAAAGAAAAAGAAAAAGAAAAAAGGGAAAAAGGAAAAAGGAAAAAAGAAAAAAGAAAAGAAAAAGAAAAAGCAAATGAAAAAAGAAAAAAAAGAAAAAGAAGAAATTAATAATAAAAAAAGAAAAAAGAGAAAAGATAAAGAGAAGAAAAAATAAAGAAAAAAGGAAAAAAGAAAAAAGAAGAAAGGAAAAATATGAAAGAGCGAAAAAGAGAAAAAGGAAAAAAGGAAAAATTAAAAAAAGAAAAGAAAAAGAAAAAGCAAATGAAAAAGAAAAAAAGAAAAAGAAGAAATTAATAATAAAAAAAGAAAAAAGTGAAAAGATAAAGAGAAGAAAAAATAAAGAATAAAGGAAAAAAAGAAAAAAGAAAAAAGAAGAAAGGAAAAATATGAAAGAGCGAAAAAGAGAAAAAGGAAAAAAGGAAAATGAAAACAAAACAGGGAAAAGGGAAAAGAAAAAAAGGAAAGTAATAAGGAAAAGAAAAAAGAAAAAGAAGAAATTAATAAGAAAAAAAGGAAAAAGGAAAAAGAAAAAGAAAAGGAAAAAGGAAAGGTAAATTAAAAATGGAAAAACAAAAACAAAAGGAGGATAATTGAAAAAAAAAGAAAAAAATAATAGGAAAAAAAAGAAAAATGGAAAAAAGGAAAAAGGAAAAAAGAAAAAGAAAAAAGAAAAAAGAAAAAAAAAGAAAAAAGAAAAAGGGAAAAAAAGAGAAAAATAATAAAAGGAAGAAAGAAAAAGGAAAGAAAAAATAGGGGGGAAAAGGAAAAGAAAATGAAAAGAAAAAAGAAAAAGAAAAAGAAAAAAAGGAAAAAGGAAAAAAGAAAAAAGAAAAAGAAAAGAAAAAGAAACAGCAAATGAAAAAAGAAAAAAAAGAAAAAGAAAAAGAAAAAAAGGAACAAGGAAAAAAGAAAAAAGGAAAGAAAAAGAAAAAGCAAATGAAAAAATAAAAAAAATAAAAAGAAGAAATTAATAATAAAAAAAGAAAAAAGTGAAAAGATAAAGAGAAGAAAAAATAAAGAAAAAAGGAAAAAAGAAAAAAAGAAGAAAGGAAAAATATGAAAGAGCGAAAAAGAGAAAAAGGAAAAAAGGAAAAATTAAAAAAAGGAAAGAAAAAGAAAAAGCAAATGAAAAAGAAAAAAGAAAAAGAAGAAATTAATAATAAAAAAAGTGAAAAGTGAAAAGATAAAGAGAAGAAAAAATAAAGAAAAAAGGAAAAAAAGAAAAAAGAAAAAAAGAAGAAAGGAAAAATATGAAAGAGCGAAAAAGAGAAAAAGGAAAAAATGAAAAATGAAAACAAAACAGGGAAAAAGGGAAAAAGAAAAAAGAAAAAGAAAAGAAAAAGAAAAAGAAAAAAAGAAAAAGAAAAAGAAAAAGAAGAAATTAATAAGGGGGGGGAAAAGTAAAAAGGAAAAGAAAAGGAAAAAGAGAAAAGGAAAGGTAAATTAAAAAGGGAAAAGGAAAAGAAAAGGGGGATAATCGAAAAAAGAAAAAATAAAAGGAGAAAAAAGGAAAATGTAAAAAAGGAAAAAGGAAAAAAGAAAAAGTAAGAAAAAAGAAAAAGGGAAAAAGAAAAAAAAAG